>JAKCPI010025459.1:0-141058 GCA_023213315.1 Euborellia annulipes | reverse complement strand
TTGTTTGGATTAAAGTGCAAATTAAAAACGTTGATTTACCCCTTTATGTAGCTGCATTTCCATATGATTTATCCATCCCTCGTGATGCCGAAATCCTTATCAGGAGATCCTGGAACAAATGAGTGAGTTATGAATTGAATAATAAAATGTTCTTATACAATATGAAATTTGGCTTTAATTTTAATTAAAAATAAAATTGGTACCCAAAATTTGTCATTTTTTTGATTCTTGGATCATTTTTCTTGTTATATAGACATGAGAGCTACTAATTATTAAAATTATTAGAAAAATATATTTAACTCACCAGATGGAAACGCAATGAATTTTATGAGGTACTTCCGGGTGAGAAGTACCCGGCCCACGCCTCTCGGCAGGTTCCGAGTTAGCCAAGTCGGAGACATCCTCATTTATAAGGCACTTGGGCCCTTTGTGTCTATGGGGTGAGACTTTCTTCCACTTTCCTACTCAAAGAGGAGACTTCGGTTGGGTTATTTGCGGCAAGCTGGATTCGAACTCCTCTGTAAAAAATAAAAATTAATATTTTTTCTTATTAAATATGATTCATGTCTTTGTGTGTAGAAAAAAACAGTTTACAAAAATATAAAAAAATAATATTAATAAACGAATTTTTTACACTTATATTTAAGGAAAAATATTAATGATATTAAAGATGTACACCCTATTACACCCTCTGGTTTCAAGTTTTTAGACAAAGGGTAATTTTATAAATATTTAAATAAAACTAAAATGTTAACCCTTTATGCAAGTGAAATATGCATATTATAAATACCTTTTAATTGTGGAGAGAGCAGGTGTGTGTGGCGTTTTATTGACACTAATAGAATCGCACTGGAGAAGAGGCACTTTGCAGAGAGATGAGTTCAATCGACTAGCCTCTTGGCCCCTTTGACGCAGATGGATTTGCTTTTTTTTAAAACCTCTCTTCTGAAACAAAAAAATATTTTTTTTTTTTTAATCGTCTTCTATCATCATATTTTAAATATTCAATAAAGATTATTTTATTAAATAATTGTTTTATTTTTCCGTAATCCTTTCCTCTCCCATGTTTAAATATAAAAGTTTATTAGTATGTTTATCGGGTGGGTATTTAGCTTAGCTTCAAATGGGGAATTAATACATTTTAAATTATAATTTCCCCTCAATTCATTCAGATAAAGGATTATTAAAAAATAATTTTTTTTTTTTTTTAATTAAGTAGCCTACTTGATTTGTTTCTAATTTGAAAGGTATAATTCGTTTTTGTCCAATTTTCTTAAGGGTTTGTTTCTTTTTGATAAATTTTTTTTTTTAACCAATCTTTCTATTTAAAAAGAAAATTGAGTGATTTTTATGGAAAATTTTATACAAAAGAATAGATGAGTATATATTCATTCAGATAACCCTATTGACATATTTAAATATGAATTGATAAAGGGTTGAACAATTGAGAAGTTTATTAGAAAAATTTAGATATTTTGAAATTGTCCGTTCTGATAAAGAATTTTATATAATTTATTTGAATCAGTGGCTATTTTAAGCCAACACCTCCAAAAAAAAAAAAAAAAAACCACCCCTACCACTACATTACCGATCGAATAGAAAAAATATTTTTTATTAGATTAGACAAAAAGTACTTTCAAATTAAAAACAAATCAAGTACGTAGCTAGTTAAAAAAAAATTATTTTTTATATACTGTAGATAAAAAAAATATTTAATATATTATCTGAATGAATTGAAGAAAAAATTCTAATTTTAATTATAATATTTCAAAAGGAGACGATAAACAAACAAACCCATAGCACGGAAAATGAATAAACACATAAAATAGAAAAAATTCTAACGGGAACGCATCCTTGTCATTTCGATTGATCACAGCGTAAAAACAATTTAAAAAAAAAATCGTCCGAATTGATGAAATTTATAATTAAAGGAGGTGAGTAGAGAAAATGTTTAAGAAAAGAATCCATTCAGAAAGTGAAAAAAAAAATTCCACCTTTAAAAATCTCGCTTATTACTATTCCTATAATTATCTATTCACGAGAGATAAAAGTTTAAGAATTTCTATTTTCATTTATTTAATAATAATTTCTCATTAAATTCTCCGTTAGAAGGGTGGAGGGTGACACGGGATAGAAAGTAATACATTTGCTTAAAAGTAAAAAAAAAAAAAAAATAATAATAATAATTATCTATTAAAATTTAGTTTTTGAAGAAAAATACTGTTTTGTTTATTAGAAGGGGTGATTTACACCCTTTCTCACCCTCCACCTAGGGTACACGACTTCATCATAGCGTTGTATTTAAAAATTGGATAATTTTATAAATATATTTTAAGAGAGTAAAAAAAAAAATTGAAAATAGAAATTTAAATTTAATTCATTATGCAAATGAGATATGAAAAGATTCATTACCGTAATAATAAGATGACCAGACGGGGAGTAACGAGTTTGGTGGATGAACGTTTTATTTACACACACAATATAAAAAAAAACTAAACACACGAGAGAGATTGAGAGAGAGGGTCCCAAACGACTGACTCTTGGCCCAACTCGAATTCAATTAAAAGACAAACCGCCTGGCAGGTAGGCAGCCAGCAAGCAAGCAGGCATCGATCGATAGAGAAATAGCATTGCTCTCTCAGCGCCCAAGAAAAAAAATTATCAAATAAGTTCTCGATTTATAAAAATTCTTTTCACTTGCAAACTAACGGGGTTTTATTCTATTGGGAATAAATTCGAAATTAAATAACTATTAAAAGACTCCCTTTATTTACCCACCCTCAAAACTCACCCCTAATAAAAAAAAATACTTTAAAGTGTTATTTTTTGTATTTATTTATTTATTAGGGGTAAATTCGAAGTGAAATAATTTTTATAAGGTTCATTTTATTTACCCAACCCTATTATAAATAAATAAAAATTTTTAAAGCGTTATTTTGTAAATTTTTTGTATAATTTCTATAGCCAACTGTTGAATTAATTTTTAAAATTGATTGTTTAACAATATTTGTTATTATTTTTTATTTTTAAAAAGAAAATAGAATGATTTTAATCGAAATTTTATATAGAAAAGAATAGATGAATATATTGGCCTATATGGAAATAATTTGCCCCCTACATCTCCCGCGGCATAATCAATAATTAATTGACAAGGGATGAAGAATTGAGAGGTTAATTAAAAAAATTTAAATTTTTCTCTCTGCTTTATCATAAATAGAATTCTTCAAATTAATTGATAATTCTATTTGGGATTTTACATAATTGATTTGATTCAATGGCTAATTTAACCCTCCACCGCCAGAACCACCCTTATTTCTACATTAAATAACCAACCAAAGAGAAAAAAATATTTTTTTTAGATTAGACAAAAAGGAATTATTATATCTTACCCATTAGAAACAATCAAGTTGTTAGTTAAAAAAAAATTATTTTGGTATAATTTTGAAAAATATTTTGAATATTAAAAAATTATAACATGTAGTCACGAATTATAATAAATAAATATGAACGATTGTTCTCAGCGCTAGTGGGTAATTAAATATTTACGAATAGAAACAATTTAATCTTTGCCATCCCATTCAATTCTATAGACCTAATATAGAAAGGAGATAATTTCTTTAATTATTATTTGAATTATTATTCTATGTTAGAATAGGATAGAAATTTGCAAGAAGAAATTTTTGAATTTTATATTTTTTCATAATCAAGAAAGTTGATTTGTTATTAAAACAATTTGGCAAAAATAATTAAAAAAATTCGAATCTCTCTGAATCTGTTGGTAGCACAATCAAGGGGGGGGGGGACTTCTATAGAAATGATAATCAAATATGAAATGAGGGAGGATTTTTATAGGTCTATCAGACTTTTCCTAGGAAATGATGAGATAAATTGAAAAAATTTGATTGTCTGGACTTACCTAGTACAGAGAGAAAGACCCTCGGAGTGCGTTTAGATGGATGCTCGAGCGACAAGGTCGATGATTATATAACAAAGAGTATACGTGTTGAGATTTCGCTTCTTTTTGATGCTCCCTCATTTGCATGTTGATTTGTTTTAGCGACTTCGACTCGTTGCCATGAGACACATGAAGAGAGGCTGAAACAAAAGGAAATATATTTAATTAATTATATTCTAATTAAATATCCATTTATTTTCTAATTTAAATATTGTATCTTAAGTTCAGTGGCGGTCCCAGGAATTTGTCAAGGGGGGCCCAAATTTTTTTTTTATTCATTTAAGCTCTTTTTCGGCAGTGAAGGCCATTTAGATTCCGTTTCTATTTATTTCACCTGGATTGGTAGCCATTAGCCCAAAATTTATGATCTAGGAAAGGTGAAGTAATAGTGTGGCGCAAAAAACCGACTAATTTTTTTTCGATCTCATATGACACAAGGGCGGATCTAGAGGTGTTTCTCGGGGAGGGGGGAGTCGGAGGCGCATTCTGTACTTGTTTGCCAGAATATAAATACAAATCAAATTTTTAAGTATTAATTTTTAAAGTTTTACATTAAAAATAATTTTTTTTTTCAAAAAAAAAAAGCATTTTTTTTCAAATCTCGGGGGGGGGGGGGGTAATTACCCCCTTGTATCCGCCCTTGATATGACAATATTTTAATATTTAATGGCCTTCCTCCCTTTGACAATATTTTAGTTTATCAAGTTTTAAGAGACCACTCCAAAGATGAGCTCAAGAAAAATTTTTTAAGGCTCGATCAAATTTTAAAAAATTTCCAAATTCGCCAAAAAACGATTTTTTTTTCTTTTTTTAATTTTTTTCTCGTTAGGCTCGAATTTTATAGTCGAAAAAAAATAAGTTTCTCAAATTTTCAACTTAAAATATTAATTTTTAAAGGTCGCTCAAAATTGTTTTTAGTTTGTCTGCATTGTTTTCGATGTTTTCAAGCGACCTTTAAATATTCATATTAAAGATTTAATAAATTCTTATTTTCTTTTAATATTTGAGAAAAGATAATCAATCGTGCCTTAATTTGCAAATTAGCAAGTAATTCAAAAATTATATTTTCAGTATTCTGTTTTTTTGTTCATCTCGCGGTGTATTTTTGTCGATTATCTTTCTAATTAAAAGAAAAAATTTATTAAATCTTTAATATGAATATTTAAAGGTCGCTCAAAAACATTGAAAGCAATGCACTGAAAAATAAAAAAAAATTTTGACCTTTAAAAATTATTATTTTAACTAGGTGGAGCCTTGTTTGAAAAGGGTGGAATTTTTTCAACCAATGCTCAAATAGAATGTTCATTATTCATTAGCCAGTCAATATATCGTTTAAGATAGCAAATTTGCGAGATATGTTTGTGCTTAAATATTTTAAGTTGAAAAAAAAAAACTAAAAAAAGTACATCAGTAAAGAACTAGTACTTTTAGGCCGATTTTGTTCAAAAACTTGTTTTGAGTGTCCGGGAGGGTACCTAACTTAAATATATAATTTCAACTTCGTAGCTAAATTCTTTTATGCTAAAAAAATCGTTACACACAGACCAGACCAATTTGCGGGACCCACTTTTTTGAACTAATGAAACCTCAAAACATATATTGTATGCAAATTTTAAATACTTTTTAATTGAGCGTTGAGGGGTGTGTGATGTTTTATTCTCACTAATTGAATCGCAATGGAAGAAAAGCAGAGAGATCAATCGACTGGCTTCTTACTCGACGAGAATGCAACTAAAAGACTTGTTTTGCTCATAATAATGATGACACATGGATTTTTTTCCTACCAGGTAAAAACTCCTTCTGAAACAAAGAAATATTTATTTATTATATTTTATACTATTCTATCAACAACATAATTTAAATATTGAATAAAGATTATTTTTTAAAAATAATTGTTTTATTTATTCCGTAATCCTTTCACAAATATCCTTTTTTACTACAGATTATGCGAATATTTTATTCAGCATCCCTTTATTAATAAATCTCAAAGGAAGAGACAATATTTTTTTGAATATCTAGTATAGTAAAATTCTAATCTATCTTTAAATAGAGGCTTAAAATATACTCTCGCATCCCCTATAACCTGACGACAAATAAAAAAAAAAAAAGATAATTACTTTTCACGTTTGTAAATTTTCAAACTGTTGTTCTGTTGCGTAAAGAAAGTAAAAAGATAAAATTTTATAGAAAGATTTCTATAAATCTACGAGCACCCCCAGGGGCGGATTAAAGGGTGGGGGGCGATCGCCCCCCCCCCCCCCCAGAAGAAATTCAAACAGTTATAAGAACTAGTAATCTAAAGAAATTATGATTTCCGCTCTTTAATTTCAATTGAATTTGTTACCAATCAATTTAAATAAATAGGAAAGGGGTCTAAATGGCCATAGATGCCGTCAAAGTCCTTAAATAAAAAAAATAAAAAAAACGCCCCCCCCCCCCCCGACAAAATTGCATTAATCCACCACTGAGCACCCCTCAAAATGCTTTCCCAGGCAGTATTTAAAAATAAATATTGACAAACGATTTTTTTACTTATTTTTAGGAAAAATAATAATAATATTTTAATTGGAATGGGAAATGTACACCCCCTTTCCTCCCTCTGGTTTCATTATTAAAAATAATAGATAATTTTTAACTTAAAAAATGCCATCGGGCTTAGTGTAGTTGGCAGCTCGTCTGCCTTGAATACCAAGGGTCGAGGGTTCGGATCCCAGGCAGTCCGATAGATATATTTACAAATAACGGGTATCGTAAAAAGTTTTAAATGCCCTAATTTGCAGAAAAGTCTGTGTGAATGTGAGTGTGAATGGGAAAAAAGTGTGTTTAAAAAAAAAAAAAAAACTTAGAAAATATAAAATAAAATGTTAACCCTTATAGAAAATGAAATATACAAATTATAAATACCTTTTAATTAAGAGTTGAGGGGTGTGTGATGTTTTATTCTCACTAATAGAATCGCATTGGATGAAAAGCAGAGAGATGAATTCAATCGACTGGCTTCTTGCTCGAGGTGAATGCAACTAAGAGACTTGCTTTGCTTGCTTTCAGGTATTATTTTTTTTTAAATACGTTCCATTTGCATTTGTGCTGTTTCTTTGATAATGGATGATTTTTTTCCTTCTAGAACAAAGAAAAATGAATTTATTATTTTTTATCTAGTATATTTATTCTATCAACAACATAATTTAAATATTCAATAAAGATAATGTTTTTTAAATAATTGTTTTATTTATCCCGTAATCCTTTTCCAAATATCCTTTTTAAATACAAAAATTCCATTTTACTTTCTCTTTTCATAATAGAAATCATATGATAGAATATTTTTTTAGAAAAGTTAAAAAAAAATTATTAATTTATCTTTTTTATTTTTCTTTTAGACGAGATAAAAAATAAAAAGCAGCCTGTTTGCTTTTCCAATATTAAATTAATTAAAATTTAGAATATATAAACGTAATTTTTCCTTTCCGTCTCTTTTTAATCATTAATTAGAAAGGCCTAATAAAAAATTGAGTAATACTGTATTTACCTGATGAGAGAGAAACAGAGGGAGGGAGGCTGAGTTGTTTCTGCTTAAATTTTTAAGGCTTACTTTACACACTCACCCTTAAATAACAAACCCCCTATTAAATAAATGGCTAAAGAGGTTGCAATATTTTTTTTATCTTCTAATTAAATTTATACTTTCCTATGGAAATTTTTTTATATTCAATTGCGAAATGTTATTAAATGACAAGTTGTTTTTTTCTATTAGATAAGGGTTAAAAACAAAATCCTGTGATGTTTGGTGAAAATTAAATAGAAATGTATATAATTCAATGTTTTTTAACTCCCTCCATCCCACTTGGCATATTTAATTATTAATTGACAAGGGATGAATATTGAATAATGTTTATTTACCTGAGGAAGAGAAGAGAGAGATTGAGATGTTGCTGCTGAACCGAAATGCGAATTTCTAAAGTCCGAGCCTGACTTTAAGCGCTCTGAATGGAGTGGCGGGGAGTGCAGTCATCTTCAAGTCGGGAGCGAAAATCTATAACAAGGGATAATAATACAAAATTATTTACAAAAATTTGACATTTCTTCTTTGAGTTTTTCACCATCTTTCTTACTAATAATATTGGTAAAATAAAGTGATTCAAATATTAAGCTCACCAAATAGGAACTATAAATATGGTTGAGTTCATCTGGCTGCATTAACAACAAGAAGCTTCTGGTAAAGAATTCTGAAATCAAAAAAAGAAAAAAAATTAATCTCTATAATCAAATAAAAAGAGATAGTTAAAAAAAATTAGTTTTAATTTGTGATTAGTGAATTTATATTCAAGTCAATATGCAAATATATATATATATATCCATACACAATAAACTATATCTCATTTATACATTCATCTAATCCAAAGTTTCCAAAAGAATAAATTAAACTAAGAAAAGAACAAAGATATATAATATTAAATAGATATTACCTTGTATATATATATATATATATTTTTTTGATGATTAGATGTCTTTTTGTTCTCCCTCAAAGTTAAACCATCTCAGATCAGATGATTCATAATCAATTCTAAAATTAAATTAATATTTATTTAATATGAGAATAATAGAATAAAATTAATAGATATAATAGATACCTAATTTTATATTTTGAATAAAAAATCTCGCTGGAGTTTCAACAAATCTAATGAGACGTAGTCACTTCTGATTACATCTTTTTTTGAATGGAGACATTGACATGTTCTACTGCTAGTCGTTAGCTTAGTTATTAAGTTCTACTGCTAGTCGTTAGCTTAGTTATTAAGGGATGATGCCCCTCTTGTGTTTCCTGGAATATCATTGGGCGAATTGATATAATTTAATTCTGCTGAGGATCTTTTTACTACTAGATAGTCATTCGACGTTCCTTTCCAAAGGTGAGAACCATCAGTCGAGACATGACTGAATTTGGGCCTTATAGAGGGTCAGAAGTAGCGCTTAGATTTGAAGTGAAACCCGAGCTTCTGAAATTTATAAGAAAATACAGTATTATTGTTAAATTTTGTTCATTTATATTTCTTACTGAGGAGAGAGACAAAAGACATCCATAAAAAATTCTTTCTTTTCTAATATTATTTAATTTTCTTTTAATTCATTCTGATATTAAATATATAATGAATGTTATATTCTCTTTTAGAAGAGCAGTCAACCTGGAGTAGATCTTGGTAAGTAAAAATTAAAGTAATAATTAATTTAATGAAATGTCCTAAACATATATGTATATATACATTATCTAATTTTAATTAGGTTTCATATTCAAGTGAAGATCATTAACTATGGGGTGATTACTTACATTTGAAAATAAAATCTTGATGTTTGTTACTTTCTTGTTCTTAAATTTAAAGACTTCCAAATTTTAGTCATTTTTTTTATTGGTGCTGTCCAAATTCAAAAACTGAAAAATAAAAAATATTAAATTTTAGACGATAGCCTTAGAAAAGATTCAAATAGAACTATTTATACAGGTGTATGGGCCTATATATAAATGGAAAATTAAAAATAAGAATAACATCTTTGCAAAAAGAATTCGATTTAAGTATAAAATAATGAAAAGTGAAGAAGATAAAAAGGAAATAGAAATTATTGGAATTGTGCAAAAAAAAAAAGAAAAAATAAAATTAAAAAAATCAAAATCATGAAATCTAAACCGAGGGGTGATTGTTCAAAATCTAAATTTAAAATAAATAATTTAAAAAAAGATGAATTTTTATAATCAGTCCATGTTAAGGGAATGCACCCATTTGACAAAAGATGAAAATAATAATAAAAGATGAAAATTTATAATTTAATAAATCACTTAAACCATTTTAAATATATTAATAAAATAGGGAATAATTTTATAAAGTCGAAAATACGAAATAAAAGAGAAAATAAGATAGAATCATAACCAATTTGAGCAAATGACATTCAACGATAATCTCTATATATTTTAAGTGGCAATGAAATTTAATTTACAATTAAATTAGTAGAATATATTTAATTAAAACAAAAAAAGAGAAAGAAATGCAAATTAAATAATAAATACCTTATAAAATTGAGATAAATGTTAGCTGAACTTGACAGGCGATGAGAAGCCATTAGATGCACACACAGACAGACAGACACGCATAGACTTGGAAATCAGAGGCGAGTTCTATTATAAGAGTTGGTTCAATTACTTGCTAAAAGATACCTAAAAAATCAAAACATTTTTTTCTATTAATTTCAAATAAAATATTAAATATTTAATTATTTTAGTATTTAAATAAAATATATATCACTTTTTAACTAAAAGAAAGAAATAATTTTTATTTAATTAAGTCGACTGTCTAAAAGTTGGTTCAATAACTTGCTGATATAAAAGTTTTTGAAATTCATATACAATAAAAGCCTTAATATAAATCATATTTAATTATTGATATAAATAAAATAAATTATTAATTAAGTTTACTATTTAAAACAAATATTTTTTTTAGATAAATGAAGGTAAATAACATTTTTATTTAACAAAAATTTGAACTAAGTTGGCGGGATTAATAAATAAAAAATTATATCTTTCTTTTAATTAAAAATAAAAACTAAGATCTCTGTGTAATTTTAATTGGCAAAAATGTTCAGTGAGGGACAATATTAATTCCCACCCATGCGCAGAGTTGGCAAGTTTTATCCCGCCGAGTATAATACATGGTTTTATACATGTATAAAACTATTGCGGATAAAACTATGCCGAAGTATAAAAGGTATAAAACTCTGTAAAAAACCAACCCCCCTGAAAAAACAGCTTAAAAGCTTTTCATATTTTATAATGTTTTAAAGCATTGACGATGTTGTTTGCTTTTTATTTAGTGAATAATATAATGAAAATGTTAATAATTGAAAAATGAAATTTTATTTGAATTTCCTTTCTCGTCGGGTTTGCGCATGCGCATTCAAGTATTATATATTTTATACGTTTTATACATTTTATACGTTTTATACAAGTTTTATCCGCGTTTTTGTATAAAACTACAAAATTGTGTATAAAACCCAACTCTGCCCATGCGTTTTCTGCTTGTGATTATTTATATTATATCTATATTGTATATTTTTTAATGGAAACTTTCATGATTCAAGCCTAGAAAATTTCCAATAAAGATTTTCATTTTCTTTTATAAAAACAAGGAAATAATCACAAGTAGAAAACGCAAGGTGGGACTTAATTAATAAAGTAGTCAGCAGGGGCGCCGGAACGAATTTGAATCAGGGGGGGGCAAAAAATTTTTTTTTAGAAAATTAAAATAATTTAATATGTTCAAATGGTATAAAACAAAAACAAATCAACAATAAAACTTTAAAAATCTTAAATAAAATCACAATTTTAATAAAATTAAAATTTTAAAAAATTTGCTAGTGATTTTATCAAAAATTTTTTGGAAAAAATTTGTAAAAAAAATGAATTTCTTACTCTTTTAATTTTTTTTAATTTAGAAGATTTTATTTTTCAAAAGTAAAAATATATCATTTTTAAAAATAAATGAAATAAAGAAATTTTGCCCCCCCCCTGTCCCCCCCCAAAAGGATGCCAGGGGGGCAATGTACCCTTGCCCCTCCCCCCAGTTCCGGCGCCTATGGTAGTCAGCCACTTAACCACCCTAAAAACTCAACTTTTCGAAGTGGGAATTTTTAAATTAAGAATTTTGAATACGGCGTTAACTTGTCGCTAACTTCAAACTGCAGTAAAATAGTTTTATTCAAAAATCACGGATTCAATTAAAATTCATTTCTCATTCATACTCACATTCATACACACATACACACAGTCTTTTCGGCAACTCAGGCCATATAAGACTTTAAACGATATCCGTTATTAAATAAATGTAAAATTTTTGGGTACGTATATAGACAGCAAATTGAGGTGGAGTTCGCACATAGATTATTTATGCCCAAGGTTGTCATCGGCTTGCTTCGCTATTCAAAGGCTCTATCTTATGGTCGGCATCGAGGCGGCAAGAAATTATTATTTTTCTAACTTCCACTCTCTGATTGCCTATAATATACTGTGCTGGGGACAGGGTCGCGATTGGGAGAGGGTCTTTATCTTGCAGAAGAGGGCAGTAAGAAGTCTCGGGGGTTACGGTATAAGAAGCCCATGCAGGGAGATTTTTAGAGAATTGAAAATTCTAACATTGTCTGGTGTGCTCATATACCAGGCGATGATGTATCTGAGTATGAGATCCGGTGAGTTCCCCCGACTTAATTATAACCATTCCTATCCTACTCGGAATGGGGGAGACTTGCGTATTCCATCCCATAAGCTTTCCCGAAGTGAGAGGAATCCCATCTGCCTCTGTTCTCGGGTTTACAACCATTTGCCGGGACAACTAAAGAGCCTATTTGGCACGCGGACATTCATGTCGTCGCTCCGTCACTTCCTGGTCCGGAAAAGCTATTACTCTTTGAGGGAGTACCTTGAGGAGACGCTCAATTCTTGACTTGCTAATGTAAACTAATATGTTTGATGAGATATGTATTGTAACGGACAACTTCCATACATATTATGTATGTCTTGAGGAAGGAATAAATTATTATTATTATTATTATTATTATTATACATATATGGGGTCCAGGCATTCTTATTTAAGCCATTTGGTATCCAAACGGCTTAAATAAAATCATCGGACTGCCTGGGGTCCGAACCCGCGACGTTTGGTATACGAGGTTAGCACGCTAACCTCTACACCAAACCCCGAGGACTTAAAATTCATTTATTTTTTAACCTGTTTTTTTTTTTTTTTTTTTTTTTTTTTTTTTCTCTGGAAGTTGTTTTTTTTTAGAGTTTTTTACATCGGCCTAGTTTTATCCTTGGTAGTTGATCCTATAAATCCGTATAATTGAATAACTAGTTAAAATTTCATTTCCAAATTGCAATGGAAAATTATATATATAGAATATTTTCGAAAATAATCTACATATTCCCCCCTCCCTCTCTCTACTGGAGAAAGTTGAAGACCCGCTATCAATCTTAGGATAATGTTTAATTATATTTATCATAATGATAAGAATAAAATGCCTTTTAACAATATTAAAATTTTAATTAATTTTAGAAATTACTCACTACTTGTAAGACGCCTTGATGAAATGGTTAAGATTGCCGTGGAGTGACTTTGAAGAAGCTTTTCAAAGAACACTGAGCCAACAATTATCTCCAATCACTAGGTTTTAGGAGTTACCGGATATCTATAGGGCAAAATAAACTTTAGAGTCGAAAATACTTCAAATAAATACGAATATAATAAAATCACCTTATTGAAATTTCTGGCGAACATTTTTTTTTTGGATGAAAGACCATTAAAGATGAAACACCTGAAAGAAAAAAAATTAATTAGATAAATTAGTGTAATGAGTAATAATTAAAATTTTATGTGCTTAAAAAAAAAATGAGAGTAAAAGGCTCCAAAATGGGATATCTGAACCCCCCCTTTGAAGGTGGTGGAGGGAGGGGGAGGCAACATCTAAGTGCCCAAGTGAGATACCACAGCTAATCATAAGCCTATATTAAACATTTTTTTTTTTACTTTCTCTACTGTGTTACTATTAATATATAAAGAGAAAGTATTGAATTCATGCCAAAATTGGAGATATTGATGGAAATGCATGTTTTGAGGGTCCTGAGTCTAGTTGTATATCTTAAATTCTAATCAGGGGCGTATATAGAAATTTTTTTCAGTGAGGCGAACTCATTTTTAAATACCCCCCATACACAAAAATATTTTTAAAACACCGGATATACGTCAGCCCCGAGGGGCCCGGGCCTTCCTCTCGAAGACAAATTTTCGTTTAAATTTTTTTTTTATTCCAAATTTTTCCTTTTTCACCTGAGTCCAAAGGACCCGGCCCTTTCAAAGAAAAAAGTTTTATTAAAAAATTGCTTATATATTAATAAAATATTTGATTTTTTTTTTTATTTCTTTTATTTATGCGACGCACTTTTTCAAACAAAAATATGGATATTGGCTACCCGTATACCAGATATATGTATATAGATTTGAAAATTTCCCTCGACCCCCCTTCCCTTATATACGCCCCTGATAATATATCAGCGGAAACTAAATGTATGTCGACACTAAAAACTAGTGTGACAAGCACTTAACACAACTTTCGATTGGGGAAGATAAAACAAAGTTGTGTGCTGTGCTATCAGTCAGACCAGATTTTTTAAATTTATATGTGATTTTTATCGGAATACTTTTGGAGGTCTTCACTCAACTACCTTGATCAGTAGAGAGGACAGATTTGGTTAAATGAATGAATAATTTAATTAAAGGTCATTCATACTCATAAATAGTCAAAAATAAAGGTCGTTTTATTATTTATTTACTTTATAGAAGGTCATGAATTTAATTTTGAAATTCGTGATAGATAAAAAAAATTTGGTGTGACTGGCCGCACAGCACACAACTTTCTCTTACATTCGGTAAAAGAAAGTTGAGTTCGGTGCTTGTCACACCAGATTTTTTGTGTTGACATATATTTAGTTTCCGTCAGTATGGTCCATTTGAATTCAAGTTGTAAAATTTATAAACGTGGGGAAATATTTATATTTTGTTACCATGGCTAACATTTCTGCCATCTTTCCTTTGAAGTACAAGAGTAAATAACTTCATAAGATTTCAATGGCAAAATGACTAGGCCTATATACATTTCAAAGAGCATCTAAAAAATAATTGATTTTGGAATTTTAATCAAAACACCCTTGGAGCGAATTTTGAGAAAATTAAAAAAAAACTGAAAAAGTACATCAGTAAAGTACTGGTACTCTTTGCCCGATTTTGTTTAAAAGCTTCGTGCCAGGTGGGTGCCAAACTTAAATATAAAATTTCATCCTCCTAGCTCTTTTCGTTCTTGAGATATTTTGTTCCCAGACACACAGACAGACCATGTCGCAAAAACCACTTTTTTGAATTTAGGGGACCTCAAAACGCGTATATCCATCAAAAGCTTGACATCGAATTTTTGACATGAATCTAATACTTTCTCTCTATATATTAACATATATAGGTAAGGGGGAAAATCAGCAGTCTGCATCAATCTTTCAAATTAATTTTTGAATTTTTTTTTTTTGAGAAAAAAATACAATAGTATGACCTATTTCGAAATATGATTTACAAAAAGAAAAGATAATATATTCCGTCATATAGGGTTTAAGATAAAATATTTAATAAGGTCAGCAAAAAAGGCTCGAGCGAGGAGTGTCTGAATGGCAGGAATGTGTCGAGAAAATATTTTTGGATTGAAGAGCCAACTGGTAATTGGGCTTTTAATGCCTTCTAAAAATCTTAGTCTTCTTCTGTCCTCGCCCCATTCCCGTGATGCGGGGTCGGCGGATATTACTCTTTTCCCTCCAAACCTATCATGTGTTTTTGCGACCGGAAGAAATAGGACAGGCCGGCCCGTCGCACGGCCTGACGCCTGTTGAAAAGAGAAAGGAAGAGACAGACATACAAAGAACTGAAGGACTGTCTGTCCCAGCTCGGGCAGCTCGTGGTCGCCATCCACGTACCCACAAGATGTGGGCCCCTGAGCGATTTCTAAATATCTAACTAAAAAAAAAAATATATAATAAAGGTCATAAATATTCGTAAATCAGAGTAAAAATAATTTCCCATCTTCAGGACCTATATTACAAGCAATACATATCGTATAATCAGAAACTTTTTTAATACACATCAATCACACTCAATAGACAGAAAGGCATTATAAATACCACTCTATAAAACGTCACATGTGCCATTGAGTCGGGGGAAATCTTACTCATAAGAAGGTAAAAAAAAAGATAAAATTTTTCTTTTCCCCCTTCTATAAAGTATACGAATACCATATTCACAGTCAAAAATAAACAAATAAATGAATAATGTGTGTCTGTCTGTCTGGGTTCAATTTAAAGCGTGAAGGAATTGAGCTGGGAAGTTGAAATTTTATATTATTTAACCCACAAAACACTGGGATGTCATGGGAACTTTCCGGGACTTTTTTAATTGACAAGGGCCTTTGCTAGGGACGTTCCTGCATCGATCCAGAGTCATCGAAAAGAGTCCGCTGAAACGTCCCTTTTACTACGGCAGATAATACAAGATCTTCCGCGAGGAACCTCGAAAAAATATCGCATGAAATTCAAAAATCCACATTCTGGACAGAGCTGGATCTTACAATATCGATACACCCAATCATAGGATTAGGCAGGGGCGTAGGGTGAGGGCCCCCCCCGAAATTTTCTAAATGCATATAGCCCTATAGGGGTATAGAGACAATAATGGGTCTCGGCCCCCCCCCCCCCCCGAAATGTTTGCTCGGCCCCGTAGCACGAAAATCCCAGGTTCCACAAAAATTTTGCTTCTCTAAAAAAAAGGTAAAATATTTTTACGGACGGGAAAAAGAAAAAAATTTTGGTTCCGCGGGTGGAAAAAATTTTGCTTCTCTAAAAAAAAAAAAAGGTAAAATATTTTTGCGGACAGGAAAAAATTTTGGTTCCGCGAAAAACAAAATTTTTCGCAGAAAATTTTTTGAGAACAGGCCCTCCCCCGAAAAAAAATTTCTATATACCGGTACGCCCCTGGGATTAGGAATTTAGAAAAAAACTCCATTTTACTTTCTTTTTATATATTTAGATTTAGGGTATTGTATTTATAATTAGACAAAAATAGAGTTTTTATTCATTTATATTAGTCAAATTCAAATGTACCGTACTATCGGAAACTTAATATATCTCGACACGAAAAACCAGATTTTTTATTGGGAATTTTGAAAATTGGCACTTGAATTGACATCGATGTTTTTTCGGTTGGCTGGTCGACCGGGAGGGGCGGTGGCAGCAGCAGCAGGAACAACAACAACAACAACAGCATCGGCAACGGGAGCAGCAGCAGCAGCAGGAGCAGGAGCAAGCAGCAGCGGGGCGAACGAGGGAGCGGAGTGTGCGCTAAACGCCAACAGCCAACAGAGCTAGCTGAAAACGCCGAGCCGAGGGCAACTCATCTGGGTGCGTGCGCTCAGTGTGTTTCTGTCTCTTGCCATTGGAGCATCCCGATTCCATCGTCCCTGTCTCTCGCTCTCACTCTCTCCGTCATTCTTCTTATCTCCCTTGTCTTTAAATTTGATTATCAACATCGATGTTTTACCCTAAGGTCAAAAGGCTGGCCGAATAACGCTACAAAACAATCTTCATATTTACGGTAAGTCTTCTTATTATTTCTTTTTCTCTGTTTAATGTTTTATTTACATTTCGTTGATAAAATGAACATCACTCAGTCTATGAGGAAATGAGGTTGATGCTCTCAAGTGACCAATGCCAAAAAAAAATATATTTTTAATAAACAAATTTAATTATGGAAGTTAACTTTTCATTATAAAAATTTTATTTTCTTAAAATAATTCAATTGGAAATTTTATATTTTGATTAATAAAGGGATTCCCAAACATCATAAAATAAAACGGGGAGGGGATTTTTAAAAATTTTCGCTTTTTAACATTAATATTTTTATTAATTTTTGTAAATTTAAATTTTTTATTTCACCTTTATTATTATAATTTGAAAAAATTTTTTTCCATGTATGTGAGTGTGTGAACTTATATTTCTAGTGAGTGAGATTTGTTTCGCCTCTACCCCTTCAGGGAAAAATATTATAGGATCTATTAATTAAGATCAACCTAAAATTGAGACAAAATGAATGCAAATTTTTTGATGATTTAAATAAATGTAATGTGATTTATATTATAAATCTCTGAAATAATTATTCAATACAAATCTACAAAATTGGAAGACTACAACTTTGGCAATTTATTTCTATTTCCAAAGAAGAGACGTGTTGTGTTAATTTTGTTTCTATTAATATATTTATTCCGCCCCATAAGTCATTTTATGAATTTTATAAACATAATTAGTCAAATTTATTACAAATTCAGATGGGTGCCAGACGTGAATGGCTAGTACTGATAAGAAGTATTGTTATATAATAATTGTGACTGACCTATGCAATTATATAGGCCTAGATATATTTACGTTAGAAAAATAAATAAATTATCGAACACTATCTATTTGCTAGCCTAGATGAAGCGAAACTTTAAAAACATATTTAGCTTTATTTTCCTTTCACCTGAGTGACCTGGGAACCCCGAGCACCGAGAATATTTTTCTTACTTTTATCTTACTATTCCTTTAAAAAATGTGAATAATTTATTTTCTCAATTCTATGAAATTTCAAATGAAGAGAAATGAGATTGGAAGAATTTCAATGTCAAATAAAGCCTGTTTATAATTTTTTTTTTTTTTTTATTTTTATTAACAAGCAAAATAAATAATTTACTTTTATCATAACATTTTCCTGATTGGAAATTCAAGAATGATAAAAATATTAATTTCTTATTTGTCATACCATTTATTATTAATTATTATCGGAGATCGGTATGAAAATGGGGGGGGAGCTGGCTTAGAGACACAAAAGAAATACCAATCTTAGCTTGGGTAACTCGTAGCAGCTACATTCACTGCAGTGACGTTACCAGCTTTTCCCCGTGTAGGGGCGGACAATATACATATAAACTATATCAACAAAGAAACGAAAAAAATTGGGGAGGCATATGACATTGTCGGTGAAGCGATGGCTCCCCCCTCTCCCCGTAGAGCCGTCACTGATACTTCATGAGTGTTTTGAATATCAGTGTAAATGATATTTTAAAATCAAAATACACAAGGATTGTTCAATAGAAACTTTTAGATGTTATCAGATATTTTTTTATTCAATAAATTCAAAAGAAGACTCAATTAGCTTTAAAGGGTTCCGTTGTTTGACGATATCCCTGAGCTTTCAGAACCTTCCTCTATTAGAAATCTTTCACTCTGAGTTCGAATTAAACAAGGGCGGATACAAGGGGGAAGGGGTAATTACCCCCCCCAAGATTTGAAAAAATACCTTTTTTTTGCAAAAAAATTTATTTTTCACGTAAAATTTTAAAAATTAATACTTAAAAATGTATAATATGATTTGTATCTATATTCTGGCAAACAAGTACAGAATGCGCCTTTAAATTACTGAAATTAAGAAAAAATAGTGTGCTGTGCGACGAGTCACTCCAGATTACCCCCCCCCCCGAGAAACACCTCTGGATCCGCCCTTGGAATTAAACCCATGTTCTTTTAGTGGATTGAATCAAACTCATGGGAATTGCTCATTGACAAGTCGGGACTGTATGGTGGCTGTTCTAAAACTTTCCATTTCATATATTCAGTTCTTGAATGGGTCTCTCGAGTAAAAATGATTAAAAATGATCGAGAGATCCACACGCACGCAGCAGGTCTGCATAGTGAGCCTTTAGGGACACACAGGGATACACACGCCCGCAACAGGGACACATTTTTCTTCTGGTCACATTCGATCTACTGTGTGTGTCCCTGGTGTGGGCGTGTATATCCCTGTGTGTCCCTAAAGGTTCACTATGCAGACCTGCTGCGCGCATATGGATCCCTCGATCATTTTTAATAATTTTTACTAAGGCCTTATGAAGATATCGACGTTTATTCTTAATGCTGTCCCGAAAATGTATTAAGATATCTGAACATTAACACGTTCTTTAAAATCCTAGAACAGATCAAAAATATTTCTTCTTCGGTTTTGGACTTATTCCTTTGCGAGATTGGTAATTTTAATTTAAAAGAAAAAAGCCTTTCGAGATATTAAAAAAAAGAGTAAAAAAACGGTCTGACGCTTGATAGAGAAAGGGTAAAGGCCGGCATAAATAGGAAGAAAGCTAGTAAGAAGAAATACTAGCCTTAACTCAGGTAACCCGTGGTCACCATCCACGTATTCATAAGAGGTGAGCCCCTGTGTAAAAATAGTTTCTATTGAACAAATGTTAGTCAAATGTCAATGTTATTATTATTTTAAGTTTTATATATTTTTACTTTCTCTTAAATAATTCAAAAACAATCATTGAGATATATTGATGATAAAAAATAAATTTAGAGTTTTTTGCTTTTATAACAAAAACCCCTCAAGGGAATAGATTTTCTTTCTTGGGTTCTCTTGCGAAATTACAAATAGAAATTATACGGTCCAATTTTATTGGGATTTATCTTATTTATGTTGACACCGAGATATTTTATTGTAAAATAATGTGTATGGTCTGTAAGTTTTTTTTTTTTTTTAATGGAGCGACGCAAACAGGCTTTTTAGGAAATAATGTTTGTTTTGTTGACACGAAACGACCTATGTATATTTTTTACCCCTCCCCACTGGCGGGTGGCACTCGGTGCGGATTTTGTGGTGTCACCCCAAGAATGAAAACTTTTTTACTTTCTCTTATTATTATAAATGTAATATATAGAGAGAAAGTATTGGATTTATGTCAAAAATTCGATTTCGAGATTTTAATGGATATGCACGTTTTGAGTTCCCCTGAGTCCGATTACCAAAGGTAAGAGAAAGTTGTGTGCTGTGCGACCAGCCACACCAGATTTTTTTTTTAAATTTAAATTTGGGATAGTTGAAGGAATTACTTAATACAACGTTTTATTATTATAATATAATTTTGAATTGTAAATGTTATAACTGAAATTTTTTTTTTATATTAATGTTTAATTAATCCGTTATATTATCGCCTTGAGGATTATCCTATATGTGACCGAAACGTCGACTCTGGCACAACAATAAATATATTATTCAAATAATATTAGCTGCTTGCTCATTTTCGAGTAAAAATGAATAAAAATGATCGAGGGATCCCCACGCCCGCAGCAGGTCTGCATAGTGAACCTTTAGTGTCACCCAGGGATACACACGCCCGCACCAGGGACACACATATTTCTTCTGATCACTTTCGATCTAATGTGTGTGTCCCTGGTGCGGGCGTGTGTATCCCTGAGTGTCCCTCAAGGTTCACTATGCAGACCTGCTTCGGGCGTGTGGATCCCTCGATCTTTTTTCATCATTTTTACTCGGGTTGAAAATTCAGAAACCTAAACATCCAAAAATTTTTAAAGACTTTTGTAAAACACAAATCATTTTAGGCCTATTGGAAATTTCAGCCAGTCGTTTTTAGTGAAGAATTTTTTTACAAAAGTTTTTAAAAATTTTTGCCAATTCAATTCTGCATTTATTGAAATAAACTTAGTATAAAAACACTATTCCTATTATATTAATTTTTTCGAAAATTTAATAAATTGTGTTGGGTTTTATTTGTATATTTTAATAATTTTTCATGGTTCGATGTCACCAGGTGCACCCCCTCTCCCCACCCTAGCTATCCCACTCACCCCTCCCTCATTTAACCGCTATTTAATTAAAATTAATTTATCTCAAATTATGATAAATTTTCTAAAACCTTAAACATTTATTAATTAAAAAATCTTTCAACTTATTTGATTAACGATAAAAAAAAATGATGAAATTTCTATCATTACTCACTTATTATCAAGTCAGACTGAGATTATTCCTTGAAAATAATAAAGTTCATTCATAAATTATATGCAAGTGAAGATTCACCTTGACCACCAGAGCATAAAAGGAAATAGAAAAAAAAAGAAAAAAAGCCAATCTAACAAGTAAGTTGGGATAATTATAAGTAGGCGTATCACGTTAGAGGAAAAATTGACAAACTGACAACCAAAGTTCAAAAATAAAAGATCAATAAATTCTAAATGCATGCTTGCTTAAAAAAAAACAAAAAAACATCGCGTCTGTTTTAAGAAAGGACAAAATTGCGTGTTTGCCTATTTCCCAAATTTAACAAAAAAGGAACTGAAATTGTGAACAGTTTTCAAGATGTTGTCCAGACAGAGGGAGAAGATAAATAAAAGGTATACAATTTCGGGTGACTGAGGCAAAAAATTGAGGCGGGCGGGGAAAATATGGCCGAGCACAAAAAAAAAGGACATAGGAAAAATCCATCCCTTTTAATAAGACCATATCAACTCTGATAATATTATTATTTTGATCGATATATTTACAAAACAAATTACGTTAATTTAAAATGAGGATGGCCATTCCATTAAAAAGTCATTTATCAATGTAAACGAGGCAATGATTAAAGCAGAAAGGGAAAAAGGTAAAATTCAAGGCCATCAGAAAAACATTTCTCTCTTACTTGACGAGATATTTACCAATTCATTTCTGAATTTATGTTAATACCATTTAAATAAGGAAATTCAAATCAATATTAGGAAATTTATTTTGAAATAAAAATTCATTAAAATTCTCTCTTCCCAATATCAACAACTCATCAATGAGAAAGGGAAATGAAAGTATTTTAGTCATCGAAATGAAGAAAAAAATCTGGTGTGACTGGCGCACAGCACACAACTTTCTCTTACCTTCGGTAATCGAAAGTTGTGTACTGTGCTTGTCACACCAGATTTTTTGTCGACATATATTTAGTTCTTGGCAGTAGGGAATATTTGTCAGATGTAAAATTTATAAGTATGGGAAAATATTTATATTTTGTTACCATGGCAACCATCTCTCCTATCTTTCCTATGAAGCACAAGAGTAAAGTGTGCTTCAAACAATTTTGAGGGCAAAACGAGAATATACATTTGAAAGAGCATCTAAAAAATAATTGATTTTTGAATTTTAATCAAAATCGTTAGAGCAAATTTTGAGAAAATCGAAAAAAACTGAAAAAGTACATCAGTAAAGTACTAGTACTCTTTGGCCGATTTTGATTAAAAGCTTATTTTTCCGGTCCCGGGGGTGTTTAACTTATATATAAAATTTCAGCCTCATAGCTCAATTCCTTCATGCTTAAAATTGAACACAGACACACACACACACCCCCACAGACAGACCATGTCGCGAAAACCACTTTTTTGGATTCAGGGGACCTCAAAACGTGAAGATCCATCAAAATCTCGACATCGAATTTTTGACATGAATCCAATACTTTCTCTCTATATATATATATAAAGATATATATAGAGGTAAGAGAAAGTAAAAAATATAACGCTTTAACACGGTTCGAGAAATGGGAAAATCCCCCATACAACACGGCTGCTAAAATAAAATTATCTGTAATAAATAATAATAATAGAACATTTCCTTATTTTTTATTAAAGAAAATTTAATTTCCAGGGGGAGTTTTTCCTCTAACAAAATGGAAGTCATTCCATTTTAAAATCTTTTTCAAGAGAAAGTGTAAAGAAATATTGACAGCTGAAATAACAACGAGATAATAATTCCAGCAGCACTTAGATTGATTGTTTTTAAAACTAAAAAGAAGCAGCAAACAGGGACTTTGAAACGAAGTCATCGGGGTGGTGAGAAAAGGGAAGGGAGAATCTCAAAGGCCTACTAAAAAACAAATCACAAAATATTCCGCTTTTTAAAGACTTATTTTTATTTTTAAAATGTTCTACGTATGCTAAAACATCAACCCAATTCTATATTCAAAGTAATTTTTCTTTAACTAACAATAAGTTTAATTGTCGAGTGGACCTATACTTTTGGCGAACAACATCAATAAAAAAGTTGGTATGACTGATCGCACTTTTAGCGTACTCAAAAGTTGTGTTCTGTGCTTGTCACAGTGTGTCTTTTGTGTCGAGATATATTTAGTTTCTGCCGTTATATTAGAATTCAAGATGTAACATTTATTGGGTTGGAAAAATATTTATATTTTGTTACCATGGGAACTATTTCTCCGATCTTTCCTATGAAGTACAAGAGTAAGTAAAGTGTGCTTCAAAAAATATCAAAGGCAAAATGAGTCGTGGTCGCACAGCACATAACTTTCTCTTATCTTTAATAATTGGAAGTTGTGTTCTGTACTTGTCACACCAGATTTTTTGTGTCTTTATCTATGAAATATACGAGTAGAGTGTGCTTCAAAGAATTTTGGGGGAAATTGAGAATATACATTTTAAAGAGCATCCAAAAAAATAATTGATTTATGAATTTTAATCAAAATCATTGGAGCGAATTTTGAAAAAATCGAAAAAAACTGAAAAAGTATATCAGTAAAGTACTAGTACACTAGTAAACTTTTTGACCGATTTTGTTAAAAAGCTTCGTGTCACGTCCCATGGGGGTGCCTAACTTAAATATAAAATTTCAAGCTCCTAGCTCTTTTCGTTCTTGAGATATATTGTTCACAGACACACAGACAGACAGACCATGTAGCGACAGTGGCGATGCGAGAGGGGGCAAGGGGAGTCATCATGCCCCGGGCGCTACTCACAAAGGGGCGCCAAACAAATTCGCAAAACAAAAAATAATTTTAATGTCCGGGAAAAAAATTAAAAAAATTTTCCGCGTGAAGGAAAAATTTGGTTCCGCAAAAAAAATAAAATTTTTCCGCAGGAAGGGGGAAAAATTCGGCAAAAAATTTTCTGCAGGCAAGAAAATTTTTGAGTTCGGGCCCTCCCAAAAAAATTTCTATATACGCCCCTGTATAATGGTATAATGTTATGGTTTTCGAATGCGGGGGGGGGCGCTAAAAGATATTGTGCCCCGGGCGCGAGTTAAGCTCACTACGCCACTGTGTAGCGAAAATCACTTTTTGGATTCAGGGGACCTCAAAACATGTATATCCATCAAAATTTCGACATCGAATTTGTGACTTGAATCCTATACTTTCTCTCTCTATATATATTACATATATACATAGGTGAGAGAAAGTAAAATAGGACTAATCATAAAAAAAAAGTTTATGACTTGTCAAGTTCAATTGGAGGCGTTTATTGAATATTAATATTCTCGAAAACTTTTACTAAGTTTGTTTTTCCAACGATTTTTTGCACGAATCAGGGAAAACTCACTAGCGTATTTGTAAATGCCTTAGGCCCCTGGACACCCCAAATATTTTTTTTTAAGTTAGGTACATTTAATATATACTTTGTGACATTTTAAATTTAACCAAAGGGAACGGCGAAATAATCGATGCGTTTGTAAAAGCGAAAGTTCGCAGGGCTCCGAAAGAGAAGTTACGCCACTGCTATTCTTCATCAACTTTACATAGAATTGTGGACTATAATTATATAAAAAAATGAAGAATAACCTTTTATAATTTAAAAATTTAAAGGTCATGACATGTTATTGTGAAAAGCTTTATAAAGCAGCCCAGTTTATCTTTAAAGATCATTTTAATCCTTTCTCTATCAATCGAGAGATCAATAACTTGACATTTTATAAGCTAAAGATGAATGTTTTGATCGAGCTTGGATTTCAATCAGAACCCTTCATCAAACCAGCTCAGACCAGTCTTTATCCTAAACGATTTCTAGTATCGAGGGACCCTGAGTGAGAAATTTCAAACAGCCCCCATCATTCAATATTTATAAGAGATCCGTCCGTTTAAGGGAATATTAAATATTTATTTCGAAACAATTTCAACTAAAAGATAAATTAACAAAAACTAATAATAATTTAATATCAAGTCAAGAAGTTTACTCTTAAAGGGAAAGGTAGTGTGTAGTATTTTTATTGGCAGTTTTGGTCCCTAAACACGGGCTATCATCTTTACAGACTTACAAACAAAGTTACTGATTAAACAGTAAGCAACCTGCAACTCTGTCTGACAATAAAAAAATTGTCAAAATTGAAAAACGAAAATTTAACTCTGATTTTCACCAAATGTGTAAAAAGAAAATTTATTTTTTTCATTTGAGGAAATGGAAAAAACTAAAAAAAAAGTACATAAGTAAAGTACTAGTACTCTTTGGCCGATTTTGTTCAAAAGCTTCGTATTATGTGCCAGGGGGGTACCTAACTTAAATATAAAATTCCAACTTACTAGCTCTTTTCGTTCTTGAGATACGATATTTTGTTCACAGATCATTTTGGACCTCGAAACGTGTATTTTCAACAAAATTTCGACATGAATTCAATACTTTCTCTCTCTCTCTCTTTCTATTAATACCATTTCCTACCGTAGTCGGCATATAACATACAAAATTTATGCCAACGACAGTGCAAAATGATTGTAATATACTGGGAGCTGCTTTTAATCTAACTATCTCTCCATTTAAGTACATATTTATATTTACAATTTTTCAATGGGAATTCAGATAGGCCTGACTATATAATTTACCCAATTTTTTTTCGCCAGCCCTTATGAAAGTAAAATAAATATCTAAAAAAAATTGCATTAAATATTTTTCATTTAATTTTAAAGCGAACCGCATAAAGTGGAGGGAGACGCCGATCAATGAAGACGCATATACTATCAGTATCAAAATGAATTCGCCGGAAATTTAATAGGCGTGATGAAAAATTTATTATCTCATTTTCCGGAAGGTAATAACAATGAATATCATTGAAATCTTTATTTCTATCGTTATATTAAGAAGTAATTTGCAAAAGCTTAAAGTAAATTACTCAATATATATATATATATAGGACCCTGTTATGCAATGGTGTGTCAAAAACCAAACATCGAGTTTTGAGAAAATCAACATTAAAGTTTTTTTTTCATTGGATTATATATAATTTTTGTTGTCAATTGTGCAAGTAACATTAAATATAATTAAATATAAATTTTTTAGGACATATTTCATAAAAAAATACTATTAATTAAAGCATTTGAAACAATATTCCGTGCTTAACTCAATTTTGAATTTTTTGGTCTTTGAAAGACCATGGCATAACAGGGTCCATATATATTGTAGTTTAATATTATTGGGTTTAGTACATACAATCAAATAAATAAAATTCTTCGAGATAAAAACACCCAAGTATCAAAGGTAACTGATCATAATCACAATATTATATTATTGTCACCGATTATGTAAGAGTGCCGATACGATTATATGCGAACGGGGGAGGAGGAGGGGAGGGGGTGAATGGAATGTACTATAATATAAAGCAAACAAAAAATATCGTCCTCTGGTAGCCATCGGTACTTTCTTTTTAGTAATTTTGAGAATAGTAATTGGCGGATTAGGCGGGCTTAATCAAACACCTATGAAAAATATTATAGCATTTTCTTCAATTAATCACATGGTTTGAATACTTTCGGCTTTATTTTTGTCATTAAATCTTTGATTTATTTATTATATATTTTATTAAATTTTAAGAATTTGCATAATAATAATAATAATATAAACTATTTTTCAGATTTATCAAACCTAGAAATATGTGAACAAAATATCTCAAGACCGAAACGAGCTAGGAGGTTGAAATTTTATATCAAAGTTAGGCACCCCCTGACCAGGGGCGCCGGAACGAATTTGAATCAGGGGGGGGGCAAAAAAATTTTTTTTTAGAAAATTAAAATAATTTAATATGTTCAAATAGTATAAAACAAAAACAAATCTACTATCAAACTTTAAAAATTTTAAATAAAATCACAATTTTCATAAAATTAAAATTTTAAAAAATTTGGTAGTGATTTTATCAAAAATTTTTGGAAAAAAATGAGTTTCTTACTCTTTTAATTTTTTTTAATTTAGAAGATTTTATTTTTCAAAAGTAAAAATATATCATTTTTAAAAATAAATGAAATAAAAGAAGACATATTGCCCCCCTCTGCCCTCCCCTCTATAGGATGCCAGGGGGGGGGCAATGTACCCTTGCCCCCCCCCCAGTTCCGGCGCCTATGCCCCTGACACGTGACACGAAGCTTATGAATAAAATATACCAATACAATACAATACTAGTACTTTACTGATCCACTGCATCAGTTTCTTTCGATTTTCTCAAATTTCGCTTCAACGATTTTGATTAAAATTACAAAAATCAATTAGATGCTCTTTAAAATGTATATTCTCATTTTGCGATTGAAATCTTCTGAAGACCACTTTACTCCTGTACTCCTTAGGAAGGATTGGAGAAATGGCAACCATGGTAACAAAATATAAATATTTTCCCATGTTTATCAAATTTATATCTTGAAAATTGAATGTACCTTACCGTCGGAAACGAAATATATGTCGACACAAAATATCTGGTGGGACAAGCACAGAACACAACTTTCGATTACCGAAGGTAATTTTTTAATTTAAAATTTATTTTCACGTCTCAGGGGGGTGCCTAATTTAAATATAAAATTTCAATTTCGTAGTTCATTTCCT
Organism: Euborellia annulipes; assembly: GCA_023213315.1. NCBI lineage: Eukaryota > Metazoa > Arthropoda > Insecta > Dermaptera > Anisolabididae > Euborellia > Euborellia annulipes. The sequence continues at coordinate 113,060 of JAKCPI010025459.1, read as the reverse complement.
TCATGCTTAAAATTAAACGCAGACAGACACAAGAGAGACAGACAGACCATGTCGCGAAAACCACTTTTTTGGATTCAGGGGACCTCAAAACGTGTATATCCATCAAAATCTCGACATCGATTTTTTGACATGAAACCAATACTTTTTCTCTCTATATATTAACAAATATAGAGGTAAGAGAAAGTAATATTATTAACTATTATATAAAATTAAATCCTGTTTCATTTGTCATTTTTTGACTGCAGCACTCAAACGACATTTCGTATTTTTATCTCTATATGAAATATATAGAGAGAAAGTATTCGATTCATTTTTAGAAATATTTGAAATTATTTCCCTCCCCACAAACGAATAGAATCAGTTATATTATATTTAAACTAGATAATATAACTATTCTTTTATAAATAAAAGTAGCTTTCAATTAATACATTAATTTTTTCCCATCGAAGATTAGGCATGAATGAATGAAAATGAATAAAGGAACAGTTGGTTTTGTTCGAAACAATGAATAGGCTTGATCCATGATGATGGGTGTCCAGTTAACAAGCAGCTTGGAAACCAACAGCTAAATAAATAAATACAAACGTATGCTCTAGAAAATATTAAACTTTAAAGAAGATTTATATAAATAATCTGATTTTTACTTTTTTAGTACAATTTTTTTAAAGCTATTATTAATTAAGATGACGGTGGCTTTTCAAGTAAGAATTATAAGTATCCAAAGAGGGAGGAGAAAGGAATTATTAATTATTTTAAACATTTAGGGGTTCTTATCTGATTATGTGGAGGTCGAGCACGAATTAACCGAGCTAAAGCTAACTTCTATTCCTTTTGCGTTAAACTTCTTTACTACCCTATCCCCATTAAACTGGCTTGCGATGTCGCACCTGCCTTTGATATACCGAATCCAAAATAGAGAATTAATATAATTAAATCTGTATTTAAATCTAATTAAATGAAATTATTTCGAAATTTTTAACTTTGCCCAAGAATCGTAGGTTGGGTAGGTAAAATTTTTGTAATCGTAAAAAAAATCGAAATTAAACTGAAGCGGCCAAAATGCGTTTTGAGGTACTTTTTGGAATGATGTATGTGTGTGTGTGTCTGTGTGTATGGCTGTGAAAAGCTTTTGGTACACATTGGACCATTAGGGGGGGGGGGGGGGGCAAAGTCGGCTTAGTTCGACCCTTTATTTTATTTCAAATTTCGATATTGAATTTATTTCTATTCTAAGTTAATCTTATTTTCACCCAAATCTTTTTTGCTAAAATAATCTATTCTAAGGAGGAAGTTCTAATTAAGTGCTTCTTTTTGAAAAAAATTATTAATTTCTCATCCGGGAATGACACAGCCCTACTATTCAAAAACAGCTTTTAAGAAAAATCTCAACTTAAAGAATTTTATTAAGCTACTATTAAATATAAAATTTTGTCAATTATTCAAAATCCAATTCCTCTTTAGAAATTCATCTATGTTTTTCAAATGTGATATGAATCTATCAAAGGGGGAGGGGGGGGGAGGATTCAGGCGAAATAATTTTTTTTTAAGTAAGATATCGAATTTTAAATTGATATAGGCCTACGAGTTTCGGACTCGTAAATAGAAAAAATGAGGCACCCGCGGAATTGGAACCCATGTGAAACATGTTACCAGTTAAAAATGCAAAGTTGCCAATTGCTATTCATTTAAAAATCGTTTGATTTAATGATAAAAAAATAAAATAAAAATTCAAACTAATTAGCGATAGGCTTATTTCCTATGAATTTTACGAAAACATTTAAACAGGTATTTTGATCAGAAAAGCAAAAAACTTTTTTCATGAGAATTTTAAGTAAATATTTTGATATTTTTTCGGGAAAAGCAATCAGATATATTTTATATAAACACAAGCTGCAATAGGCACTTATTGTTCAAATCAAACAAATCTGACGCTGCTTTATCTCCAGCCTTCTCAATAGGCAGGAGATGTACAGTGGTACACCTCCATGGGGCGGAGGGGGGGGGGAGGAACTCTCCAGACGATCCTTCAAATGTTTTTTTTTTTGTGACAAAAGTAAGAAAGTCGTATTTTAAATTGATTAGGTAATTATTTAATTGGAGGCATGAGGTTATAAATAAAGCATTCCACATTAAATTGTACAAAAATAACCTTCAAAAATGACCTTCATCCTCCTGAATTTCCTGAATTTTTTTTCCGTCTTTTTTTTATATCAAAATAAAAAAAAAAAAAAAATACGGTATATTATAGCTCCCTCTAAAAAAAGCTTTCAAAAGACTTATTTATATTTTTGCCCAAAAATTGTTTGACAGCCCGCAAGCTCTGAGGAAGGTCCTACGCAAGACCGAAACGTCAGCATAGAGGGCCTAATAAAAGAAATAATATCTAGCTGATATTCTTTTCTTTACACATTAACGACTATGCAGCTATAAAATCCACATCTTGTAACAAAAATTGTTTAGTGGTTTATTAAACGAATCAAATATTTTTACTTTCTCTTACCTCTATATATGTTAATATAAAAAGAGAGAAAGTATTGGATTCATGTCAAAAATTCGATGTCGAGATTTTATGATCTTCCTTTCCCCAACCAAAAGTGTTTCGACATGGTCTGTCTGTGGGTGAACAAAATATCTCAAGAACGAAAAGCTATGAGGTTAAATTTTATATTTAAAAAAATCCCCCCTGACGTCAACAACTTTTGAACAAAATCGGCCAAAGAGTACTAGTACTTTACTGATGTACTTAAGTCAGTTTTTTCAAATTTCTCAAAATTCGCTCCAGCGATTTTGATTAAAATTCAAAAATCAATTATTGTTTTAGATGCTCTTTAAAATGTATATTCTAATTTTGCCATTGAAGTCTTCTGAAGACCACTTTACTCTTTGTACTCCATAGAAAAGATAGGAGAAATGGTTGCCATGGTAACAAAATAAATAAATAATATTTTACCATACCGGTACTTAGCAATTTTACATCTTGAAATTCGAATGTATCGTACCGAAACTAAAGATGATGTCACAAAAATCTGGTGCGACCAGTCACACCAGATTTTTTCACTATCAATGTTCTAATTAAATAATATTTTTCATAAAAATGGTTGGAATTTTTTTTGCACAACCAAGTTTTAATTATTCTGTTTTTAAGGGTTATCAATCGAATTTTATTTAGAAAAACGAGAGATCTCAAAAAAATTTTGTTTAATAACGTCATGTCAAAATTTTCTATTTTTCCATAACGTACCTTCTTAAATAAATTATTTAAAAAATTGTTATATTAAGCTTGAATTTGGACAACCGAATAATCAAGTTATATAAGTAAATAGAAGGTGTCCTCGTTATTTATGCACGCACAGTACGTATAAATTTAGATTCATTTTCATCATCAGTCAAAAGAAAAAGAAATCTATTTAATTTAAAAATAAATAAAAAAAACACTGTCACTTTTAATTAAAATGATTATTTTAAAAATTACGTAGTATTGCTTTAAACATATGTTTTGAAAAAAAAAGAGATATTGTGAATTGTAGATAAAGAATTTTATCTCTTTTATTATAAGTGCGAGTTTGTAAGCCCAAGCCTCAGTATTTATTAGTAAGGCACAAAGAGCGGAGGAGGGGGGGGGGATAATCTGGTGTGATTGGTGGCACAGCACACAATTTTTTCTTACTTTCAGTAATTTAAAAGTGCATTCTGTACTTGTTTACCAGAGAAATATATATACAAATCAAAATTTTAAGTAAGCTTATTAATTTTTAAAATTTTATATTAAAAATAAAAAAAATATTTTTCTCAAATCTCGGGTGAGGGGGAGTAAGGCACAGATATATAATAAAATTTGTTTATAAAAAATAATTAACTTTCCCGCTACTACTAACTATTTTCAATAGCGTAAATGTATTAATTTTAAAGAAATGTACAAAAAGTTAATCAAAGTATTTTATCTCTGAAGATGGAAAAGAAATTTTTTTTTAAAATCCAATCAACATGGGCGTAACTACGGATGTCCCGAGGGAGGGGGGGCGGTCTCCCCCAGAAAAATGAAAATTAAGATTAAAATACTTGCTTTGAACTACAGAGCGAGTCAATAAAAGTTAAACGATCATAAATGTGCCTTGAATTAAATGAAATCATTTAGTCATGTTTTTAATAATTAACTGCCCTCTGGGGTTGGTGTAGGAGTTAGCGTGCTAACCTTCTATACCGAGGGTCGCGGGTTTGGACCCCAGGCAGTCGGAAGATTTTATTTAAAACTAGATACCAAATGGCTTAAATAAGAATGCTTGGACCCCAAATAGATATATTAAACATACAAGTATCGTTAAAAGTCTTAAATGGCCTAAGTTGCCGAAAAGACTGTATGTATGTGAGAGTGAGTAAGAAAAAGTGTTTTTTTTTTTTATTAAAAAAAAAAAATAATTAACTCTGAATTTATCAAAGATTTATATGTCAATGTAGATTTTATGGCTAATATTATAAAGAATATGTTAAGATGTATTTTTTGAACAATTATGGTTGGTGTTGTACTGTAATTAAATTAATTTGCAGGCGCCATAGGCCAGACTGTTTCAGGCCGGAGGCGGGTCATGCACTTTCGGTAATCGGTTATTTAGATAAAAAAAAAATATATATAAAAACAACTTGAGGAAATTCCCGGCTTAGGTTCTGTTTGCTCTAAACGTTCAGTTTGAGTAGGTTATCAACGGTAGATTATCACTTAAAAAATGAAGAATTTCAGTCATATCAAAATTGAGATTTCGAAAATGCGAAAGATTTTTTATTTCTTAAGAGATAATGAACTGATGATAGCCGACATACTGAACATTTTAATACCGGACCAGAGCAAACAATCCAAACGGTATAAATGAAAATTATTTTCCTTATTTTATAGAGATTTGGACCAAGTGATTATTTTAAAAAAGATAAAAGAATGAACACCTAAAGAGTTAACGCCGGTAGATAAAATACTTCTTTACATACTCTTTACTCGCGTTTATTTTTTTAATTAAATTTTAAAATGAATAAAAATTGTAAAAAAATTTATAGCTACTCACCAAATGAAGGATTTCTGGAGTTTAATCTGACCAGTACTCGAACCACGGAAGACAAGGACTGCTTTCTCAGCCTCGGTGACGTCTCTCTAACACTGCCTGAGTTTTGAGCCTGTAACAAAAAGTATAAGATAAAACCATGTAGAAAAAATCTGATGTGACTAGTCGCACAGCACACATCTTTCTCTTGCCTTTGGTAATCTAAAGTTGTGCTCAGTGCTTGTCACACCATATTATATGTCGACATATATTTAGTTTCCGCCGATATATTAAAATTCAAGATGTAAAATTTTTTTTTTTTTTCCCCTTTCTCCCCCCCCCCCATTCACACAGTCTTTTCGCTCAGGCCTTTAAGACTTTTTACGATATCCGTTATTGATAAATATACATATTGGGGTCCAGGATTCTTATTTAAGCCATTTGGTATCCAATTGGCTTAAATAAAATCATCGACTGCCTGGGGTCGAACCCGCGACGTTTGGTATATGAGGTTAGCACGCTAACCTCTACGCCATGCCCCGACGTGTAAAATTTATAAACATAGAAAAATAATTATAATTTGTTACCATGGCAACCATTTCTCCTATCTTTCCTATGATATACAAGAGCAAAGTGGTTTTCAAATGATTTTGAGACCAAAATGAGAATATACATTTTAAAGAGCATCTAAAAAATGATGGATTTTTGAATTTTAAACAAAAATGTTTGGGTGGATATTGAAAAATAAAAAAAAATAAAAAACTCAAAAAGTACTTGAGGAAAGTATTTAGTAGCTACTCTTTGGCCGATTTTGTTCAAAAGCTTTGTGTTACGAGCCAGACAACCCCTTAACATAAATATCAAATTTCAGCTCTAGATCTTGAGATATTTTGTTCCCAGATAGATGACGACATCGAATTTTTGTCGTGAATGAAATATTTTCTCTCTAAATATTAAAGAGAAAGGAAAATTTTTAAATAAATAATGACGAATCTTAATTTTTTTATTTTATGAAAAATTTTTGCCTCATTTCATTTTTTTTTTTTTTTTTTAATTCATTTCTGCTGCTGAAGCTGATTTCATTTGAAAAATTGGTAATTTATACTAATGGCTTCCGGCGGACGTTTATCAATCTTTTTCTAGACAGTCGCCTATATAGAAATTTTCGGGGAGGGGGGAGGCCGAACTCATTTTTAAATATCTCCCCCCCCCCCAAACACAAAATGATATTTAAAATACCGGATATACCCGGGCCTCCCCTTAAAGACAAATTTTCGTTAAATTTTATTTTTTTATCTAAATTTTTCCGTTTTCACCTGAGCCCCAAGAGGCCCGGCCTCAGAGACAAAAGTTTTATTTAAAAAAATGCTTAAATATTAATTTGATTTAATTGAGGTGTATAGCTGATAATATGATTTATTTAAGGTTCAGGAAATCTCCAATGAGCAACGCAGCTAGTTGTTTTTGCAATTTTTATTAAATGCTAAGTGCCAGGGCCAACGTTTCGGTCGCATATAGGACCATCATCAGGGCCAAGCCATTGTCAATGTATTATTCCTCATGGTCATATTGGTCAAAGAAATTATTAACAATGCAATAAACTCAATGACCAAATTATTAGAACCAGTGTGTTATCATGGACTGAGAGTGAGTGAAATTCACTCAATTCTAATAATTTGGTTTATTGCATTGTTAATAATTTCTTTGACCAATATGACCATGAGGAATAATACATTGACAATGGCTTGGCCCTGATGATGGTCCTATATGCGACCGAAACGTTGGTCCTGGCACTTAGCATTTAATAAAAATTGCAAAAACAACTAGCTGCGTTGCTCATTCGAGATTTCCTGAACCTTAAATTAAATATTAATATATTTCATTTTTTTTTTTTTTAATTTCTTTTATTTATGCGGACCCGTATATATGTATATAGATTTGAAAAATTTCGGGGGGGGGGGGGGCTCCCATATATACGCCCCTGGGTTCAGCAGTGCTTGGCCTTGTTTATTAACAATGATCTTTGTAGCAGTTCCTTTTCTTTATAACTACCATTATTTACGCTTGTACTATTTTTTATGAGCGGTTTTTCCTTCACGCTTAAATGAAAGATGCGGTGCACCCGGCATGAAATGTTAAAAATCACTTGCTTAGCGGAATGTAACGGAGAGTTAGTATTTATTTTCTAGAAGTATTTTTTTTATTCTCCCTCAACTGTCATCCTTCAGATAATCATTTATGTGTGGTTTTGTTTGATTTTAGCACATCTCTCTGACCCAAGGCTATATTTTATGTTTAATTAACATTTCAACATTTGATATTTATCCAATTAAATTTTTATTATTTCTCAAATATTATGTCATTTTATTTTTAGTGCATACAAATCAACACTACTTTCACAAGACTATTAATAGGTCTAGAAAAAAAATAGTAAATATATTCGGCCTCCCAGGAAAATCGACCTTGGGGGGATTTAATAATAATAATCGTTTAACAACAAACGTTAACGTGTTTCTACCAAATTCTAAGATGGTGCTGTAATGATTTGGTTAGAAATAAAACATCTAAAAATACATAGTCACATAAGATCTCTCTTAAAATATGTTTTCTTTAAAAATTAATCTGATTCATAGATTTGCTCTTTTCAGCTGATCATTTATAAAATGCACAACTTAAAATTATTAAAGGTATAAAATTAGAATTCTAGAATTTGGAGAATTTTTTAGAGTTCCGGACAAATTAAAATATTTTATGTGAATTCCGTAAGCCTATATATTGTGGTAAACTAATTCGCTAAGAAATAGGTCTATATAAGAGACCTACTTTTCTTGTCACTTACCCTTAATTATGGGTAAATAACAAATTATGGCATATTCAAGTGGGGGTTACTTTCTTTTATCTATATATGCTAATTTATAGAGAGAAAGTATTGCATTTATATCAAAAATTCGATGCGGAAATTTTGATGGAAATACAAAGTTTTGTAGCCGTCTGAGTTTGAAAAAGTGGGTCCCGCAAAATGGTCTGTCTGTTCAAAATAAAGTAAGAAGGAAATGAGCTGCGGCGTTTAAATTTTTCTATTTAAGTTAGGTCACTTGAAAATAAATTTTTAAATAAAATGGTTCAAAAAGTACTAGTACTTTACTGATCTTCTTTTTCAGTTTTTTCCGATTTTCTCAAAATTCTTTTTCACGATATCGATTAAAATTCATAAATCAATTATTTTTTAGATGCTCTTTAAAATGTATATTCTCATTTTGCATCCAAAATTGTTTTAAGAATACTTTACTCTTGTATTTCATAGGAAAGTTAGAAGAATGACATAATAACATAAGTTAATAAGTAAATTTTACATCTTGAATTCTAACGTAGCAGCTACTGTTGGAAACTAAATATATGTCGACACAAAAAAAAAATGGTGTGACAAGCACAGAACACAACTTTCAATTACCGAAAGTAAGAAAAAGTTGAGTGCTTTTCGATCCTTACGTCAGATGTTAAACTATAAAACTTGGCTATTTTTCTAAAAACTTAAATAATTCTATAATATTATATAGGGAAATGAATTAAAGTTTTGATCAACGATGTTCCATCTATTGCAATAGTATTGAGACTGAAGCCCGGTAGTTAGGCAGCCCAAATGGCACACGCACAATAAAGCTTTCTCGTCTGTGCAATAATCTTTTTCAAAGCATACAAACCGTCCCTTTCTAACAATAAGAGAAAGTATTGTTGAAAGTAGTCAGCCTATTGTTTGCTCAAGCAGACAAGTAGGTTTTAGTGTGCGTGTGCCATTTGGGCTGCCTAACTACCGGGCTTTAGTCTCAATACTATTGCAATAGATGGCATGTAATTAAAATAATTAATCCTGTTTCTATTTCTTTTTTGCTGAACTAAAGAATTCGCTTAAACGCATAAACATGTCTATTCTCTAAGCAAAAATGTTAATTTTTATTTCTCAAATCAAAAACGTTAATTTGCTGTAAACAACATTAATTCATTCTAACACTTCCTGGCCTCAAAGAGCTATTTTGTAAACAAAAACTTTAAAACCAAAGCGTTAACATTTAGTAAATAGTGTTAAAAATTAATGTCATGTCTAGGTGGTGCCTTTAATATTTTAACGTCGTATTTAAAATAAACATAGCGTCCTTAGCCTAAAAACTAAGGTTATGATTTTGATAGCTTTGAAATAAAAGCAACATGTTAATGTCGGTGTTAAAACTTTGTTTAGAGAATAGCATTTTATAACGCTGATTGTTTTTACTTTACTTTTTAACACCCATTTGTTGATTTTAAATTTTATAGACCTGAAAGCCACCAAAAAGATAATTCTATTCCCGGTAGTAAATCTTTCTTCTAACCTGCTTTTAAATCATAAATATTCTTCTATTATCTTGATGAGAATAGGGAAAGATCAACCAATCACTTAACGATAATGAAAATACTATCTAATCAATAGGCTTGGCCTATGGGCTATTATACAATAAAGACACAAGGATTGTATTAGATTTTTTTTTTTAATTGAATTTTAGATTTGGCAACCTAACAGAAATATTCGCGTCTCAAACAAATCAGCTTGGCCTAAAAGGTGGAGTTTATTTTAGACCATTCACGCACAAACATTTTTTCGTAATATTTTTTTGCTCTATTTAAATAAACCGATGATTTTAAAGAATATGAAAATAATTTCTATATATCCCAGAGCAAGTCCTCTTGAATTTTAATACCAAATTATCTTATTATTCAATAGCTATTTAGGGTTCATGTGGTCGGACAAATAGAATTTTGTTTTATCTAAATTTTTGCTTATTACTTTCTCTTACCTATATATAGTGAGAAAGAATTGCGATCATGTCAGAAATTCGATTTCGAAATTTTGATGGAAATACATGTTTTGAGGTCCCTTGAGTTCAAAAAAAGTGAGTCCCCCAAATTAGTCTTTCTAAGTGTCTGTGATGCTTTAAGATAAGCTACGAGGTTGAAATTTTATATTTCAGTTAGGTACCCTCCCGGACAGTTAAAATAAGCTTGTGAACAAAATCGGTCAAAAAGTACTAATACTTTACTGAAGTACTTTTTCAGTTCTTTTCGATTTTCACAAAACTCTAACGATTTTGATTAAAATTCATAAATCAACTATTTTTTAGATGCTCTTAAAAAATATATCAGTAATTTTTTTTGCGAAAATATTTTCAAGTATACTTTACTGATATAATATTTCAGATTTTTCATTTTAAGGCTCTTCCTTCCATAGAGCCAATTTTAAAACCCTCTAGGGATTTGCATGTTAATTTCGATTCAAAAGGGGAAGGGGGTCTGCCTATTGAAATTTGGAGGCTTCTGAGAGGCGTTAAAAGTTGTCACTACCGGGTTCACAGGTCATTGAACTTATTAAGCTAGAATCAGTAATAAAATATCCGATAATAAGAAATACTGCATTAGGACCATGTTTGATTATCTAGATCAACAAGAACACAAAAACTTTTATAGAATCTTAGTAGAATAAGTGATTTGTTTTTGTTAACTTTTTTTGTGTATTAACAGTATTTTTGTTTTGTAAACTCCTTTGTTTAGAGCAGCGTTTCCCAAACTTTTGAAGTCCACGGCACCCCTAAGGTGCGTTGGGAATAATATTACACACTAGCGGCACCCTTCCTTATCAAAATGAAATTTTTTCGCCCTGGGGAAAATTTTTTTCCCTTGCATGAAAATCAATTGACCTTTTTTTTGGCAAAGCTTAATTTTTTCCGACCTACGAAAAATTTTGCCGCTTCCATTTTAACCATTTGACCTTTTTTTAGTAAAACTTTATTTTTTCGCCTCTTTATTATTATTTTTTTTTTTATCTAAATATCTCGCGGCACCCCTTAGAGATTCTCGCGGCACCCCTTAGAGATTCTCGCGGCACCCTTGGGTGCCGGGGCACACCGGTTGTGAACCACTGGTTTAGAGGTTTGTAGAAACTTGGTAAAATAAGTGTTTTTTTTTCTTTTGTACACTTGTTTGTGTACTAGTTCTTTAGTTATGTAAACCTTTTTTTTTATTAAATTATTAAGTTATGTTTCGGGTAACGTGTTGTTGCTTCATTTATTGGATAAAATGGCAACTAAAAGCACTGTTCTGTTCTTAAACAGTTTTTCGCGATTATCTCGAAACTTTAATTTTGGCACTTCCATGTTTCAATTAGAATTCACAGAGTCTATGGAAAGATTTTGAATCAATTGGCTTTTTACTTTCTCTTATTTATGCTGGGTAGAGGATGAAGAAAGAAAAGCAGATAAGTTTCGGTCTCGGTCGAGACCATCTTCAGAGCTTGGGCTGTCAATATGAGATAATTGATTTTACAACTAAGGTGCTAAATATGAGTGGTTGAAAGCAAAAGTGGACCAAGACCAAAAGTAAACAATTTTCTTATTTTTCCCTTTTAGAATAATAAATTATAGTAGTTATTCGGTGTTATAATGAACCATGTTCAAATTTCAATACTAATCCTCCAGAGTGCAGCAGTTCCTTAATACAAAAAATATCTGAAAAAAATATAAAAATCCAAAAATCTGAATATAAAATTTAAAATGTGTACTTGGGAGATAAAGTATAATTTAAGTTCTTAATGATTGCTGAGATGTAAAGTAAATAAATGTTGTATATTTTAAGAGAAATTAATTTTGATTTATTTTTTCTCAAAAGAGTAAAACGTGGGCCTGGTTCACTTTTGCTCTGACCCCAAACACACAAAAAAATCTACTCAGCGCTAAGTGACAGCAGATTTTTTCAAATTTCAATGTCCCCGATATCAGCTGCTCAGGGATTAATTAGTCACCCCTATTCGGTAAAATTCGACCGTCCTAGTTTCAAAATCAAGGTTACTGACAATTATGTAAACAGTGTTTAAGCAAACAAATTTAAATTCTAGAGAATTTACACATGGCAAAAAAAAAAAAGATTTTCCGATAAGATAATGAATTAAGATTATTTTTTTTTTTAAGAATTCGATGCACGCGTTTTGGCCACGCACAGTCATTGAACTGCGATTGTTTATCTCTCGTTACTAATGAATGGAATGGCATCGTCATTTATTTTGATACTTTGTTTCTTCTTTCATCTCTTTATGTTTTTTTTTTATTTTTATTATGATTAAAGTGTCTATCGCCATGATGAAAAAGTTTTCAAGAAGATCTTTGTTGTGCGTTAGATTAAATTTTCTAACTTGATGCCCTGCAGCGTGTTCATATCGGACAAGTTACGTATTAAATTCATTTTTGGTTGTGACGTTTAGCGTGCTCCAGGAATAATTAATCAATGCCTACAAATTTAATATGGAAAATGTGTCTAGCGGAACTGTATTTTTTTTCTAGCATGAATAGCTTAGGCGTTGACCGATCGATTACATTCGGACCGCAGCCTCTGCAAAGAATCATAGAAGTATTCATAATGTATTTATTATGCCGGTCTTAATATTAATTGAAAGGTAGAGGAAAGTTCCTACCCAGATTTTGCTTCTTGAATTTTTAATCTGACCTTTCATATAATGGAAACTCTATTCCGTGTTCCGGGCGAATCCGGAGGGTGGGGATCTCATCATAATCCTGCCGGAAAGTAGAGAATAGCATCCTATTTTTATGAATAATGCATTCATAAAGGTGCAATATAATTATCATATCTCTTCGGAGTAGTGGCTATGGGATATGTAGAGGGATAATTATGGGCAGGAGCAGCCACTTGACTCTGTATGCAGGTTCTAATCACCGGAGACGTTTCGTTTCTTTTTATTTAAGAACCATCTTCAGTCCTTAGATTATAAAAATATATAAAATTGCACAGAGTTAGTCAATGTTAACATTTGGCAAATACATTGTTGTTTCGTCATCAAAATATTACAAATGTATATTCCCAAATCAAAAATTTTTTTACGATGGTTCCACCGTGGGTATCATCTATCAATCGATTGATATATCGTAAAAAATTTTTGACTTTATATCAGTAGCCAGAAAATTTTGATGGGGGGTTCAAGAATATTTTTTTAAAAATTTGAAAAATTTAAGATTATTTAGGGTATTTACAAATAATTTTGGTTTTTTCTTTTTAGCTAGAGTAAATTATTATATTTTACTTTCTCTTACCCTATATAAAATATAATTTGTATTATAGAGCTTAAATATCTAGTCATGGCTTGGGTCCCATGGTGGGGGGGTGGAACCCCCAACCCCCCTGGCTACGCCTATGATTTGTATTGTAATATTTTGATGACGAAACAACAATGTATATACCAAATGTTAACACTGACTAACTCTGTGAAATTATATATACTGAAGATGGTTCTTAAATAAAAAGAACCGAAACGTCTCCGGTGATTAGAATCTGCATACAGAATCTAATGGCTGCTCCTGCCCATAATTATCCATCTAAATAATTATCACATCCTACTATTTACCTATTTATTTTTTTTAGAAAGTAATTTGTAAATGTAAATATGTTTTATCATTATTTATCTATATGATTATATTATAAGGAAAATTTTAGAGACATCTTTGGTACTAAATAACCTTGAGCAATCTTATATCAAAGGAAAAGTTAACTTGGGTCGATTAGATTTTTTTTTTATATGAGCCAGTGATTTTAGGGAAGAAACACGACGATGCGGGGCAACTCCACTCACAGCACACAAAGAGTAAAAATGAAGACACTTCAAAATTAGGAGTTGAAATAAAATTTTATATCTTCTGAGATAGTGAGGGTGGAAGGAACAGTATCGTGATGTTATCAAGTGTGTGATTAAAATAAATAAATTAGACATCCTCTATTGAAGAGTTTCGAAGCAATTAATTAAAAAATGCATTAGAGCATGGGTCATTTGGGTTGCCAACGTTCTAGTAGGCAAAATTTATCAAAAATGAAGTGATTTTAACTGAATTTTAATTTGAGAAAGAGAGATAATTTGTTTGGATATTATACTGAATAGCGAAGAAAAGGTGGGGGAGGGGATGGTAGACTAGCCGCTTAGTGTTCAATTTAAAGCATGAAGGTATTGAGCTAGGAGGTTAAAATTTTATATTTAAGTTAGACACCCACATAGGGCGTGAAAATAAGCTTGTGATCAAAATCGGTCAAAAAGTACTAGTACTTTACTGATGTAGTTTTTCAGTGTTTTTCGATTTTTTTTAAAATTCGCTCGAACGATTTTGATTAAAATTCAAAAATCAATTATTTTTTAGGTGCTATTTAAAATGTATATTCTCATTTTGCCCTTGAAATCTTTTGAAGCACACTTTACTCTTGTACTTCTTAGGAAATTTAGAAGAAATGCTTGCCATCGTAACAGAATATAAATATTTTCCCATGTTTATAAATTTTACATCTTGAATTCTAATAAATCGGCGGATGTCGACACAAAAAATTTGGTGAGACAAGCACAGAACACAACTTTCAATTACCGAAGAGAAAGAGAAAGTTGTGTGCTGTACGACCAATCACACCAGATTTTTTTAAAATTTATTCGTCTAAAGGCAATTATGCTTGTTGATAAACAACGCCGTGACAGCTGACTGCCCTCCCCTCTTCTCCTTTTATTGCCTTCCCCACCACTAACAACTGATTATGCAAAAATTGTCATTAATAGATTTTATGGCAAGTGCAAACTCTTGGTTTAATATTAACTTATGTGTCAATGTGAATATGAATAATCACCGCTGCGCAGATAAGTAAATAAAATATAAAATCATGTAAGATAAATATGTAAATATAATTAAAATAACTAACAAATCAGACCGATCGAATAATTAATTTATCTTTTTTTTTATCAAAATGAGCAAAGTTTGTAATCAGTAAAAATGTGATAAAAGTATGATCATTTTGCATAATTAAATAATTATGGATTGGATCCAAAAAAAAAAAAACTATCCTGTCAAAAATTTAGAGGTTAATGTACACGTGCAGGTACGTAAGGAAATCGTTCGTTATTGAAATTTTATGCTATAGTATACGTGTTTAGTAAAAAAAAAAATATAAGGAAAATGTCTCTAAAAATTTTATTTTTTTGATATTTATATCTTACACTGAAAATTTAATTTGAATTTTTAGGTTATTATCAAATTAAAATTAATAAACTCAAGAGTTGATTGTGCCCGGAAGTTAATAGATTAAATTTATGGAATATTGTAATTTTATCATTTTTATTATAATTATAATAATTTTATCGAATATAATGGGGTTTGGAAATATATGTTTTAAGGCCCCCTGACTCCAAAAAAGAGCGAACAAATTATCTCAAGGACGAAAAGAGCTAGTGGTTGAAATTTTATATTCAAGTTAGGCATCACCAGACACACGAGACGAAGCTTTAGAACAAAAGTACTAGTACTTTACTGATGCACTTGTTCAGTTTTTTTTTTTCCGATTTTCTCAAAATTCGCCTCACCGATTTTGATTTAAATTATTCAATTAATTATTATTATTATTATTATTTTTTGGATGCTCTTAAAAGGTATATTCTCATTTTTTCCTTGAAATATTTTGAACCACACTTTATTCTTGTACTTCATAGTAAAGATAGGAGAAATGGTTGCCATCGTAACGGAATATAAAGATTTTCCCATGTTTATAATTTTACATGCCCTCGGGCTTGGCGTAGTTGGTAGCGCGCCTAGCTTGTATACCAAGAGTCGAGGGTTTGGATCCCAGGCAGTCCGACGATTTTATTTAAGCCATTTGGATATCAAATGGCTTAAATAAGAATGCTTGGATTCCAATATATATATTCATAATAACGGTTATCGTATAAAGTCTTATATGGCCTCAGATGCCGAAAAGACTGTGTATGAATGGGAAGTGTTTTTAAATTTAAAAAAAAAATTTACATCTTCTGTCGATATATTTTATTTGAAATTCCTATCGGGATCCCCGTTTATTTACCCGAGGCGCTTACGTGTACGAAGACACACACCTCAAACCCAACCGGCCTCTAGCTGTAGCCATCTACCGGCACTCCGTGAAGTTACATTATTTCCAATCTCTAACGCCTCCTCCTGCTTTCTTCACTTAGTAGTGAACTAATCCTTATTTCTAGTTCCTTTTATCCTTCTATGCTAGGCAGGATGTCCTAGTTTGAGGAGGGACTCCCTCAGCACCGGCGTGTAGCCTACTCCTTCTGAAGAATGCATCACTGAGAGGGAATCTTCTTTACGTCCCTTCCACAGGACGGGATGTCACAGCAACCCCCTCTCCTCGTAGAGGAGTCTGGGGGCTATTGTGGAGAGATCAAATATCCCAATTCAGTACCTGCTTGAGGATTTTTCATTAAATAAATATTTTTATCATGATTTGAACGCAGACCTTTTTTGTAGAACCCAACATCCTAGCCCACTACCCCACGAGCCCCCAAATTTTAAATCTTGAATTCTAATATATCGGCAGAAACTAAATATATGTCGACACTAAAAATCTGGTATGACAAGCACAACTTCCATTTACTGAAGAGAAAGAGAAAGTTATCTGTTGTGCGAAGGTCATACCTGATTTATTTTAAGGGAAAGACTACCCTTGTCATTTGCAATAGGAGAGATGTAAAAGACAGGCATTTGTTTAAATAATTTTTGATTGAACCTCTGTTTTTGTTTCTGATTCTTAAATTAGTTAGATAAAACACTAGCTCACTCATTCCGCCAAAGACAATGACGAACGGCGTTTGAAGTCGGTCAGAAAATAAAATAAGCAATTTATTTAAGAATTTTGTTTTATTAAAATCAAAACAACGTTTTGGCCTAATTTTTCCTTTTACCCTCAAGAGAAATTTATTAACGTTCTCATAAATTTGCCCTGAGTAAGGCCAGAAGATTTGATCGAAACATCGACATATATTAATAAATTAATTACTTATTTCATTTAATGTTTGCCTTCAAACACTCTTCATCGATGTTAAAAAGTCTATTTATTTGAATTAGAATTAATCAGAGGTCAAAGGAAGGATCTAAACTTCAAAAATCAATTATTTTTTAGATGCTCTTTAAAATGTATATTCTCAGTTTGCCATTGAAATTTTCTGAAGACCACTTTACTCTTGTACTTCATAGGAAAGATAGGAGAAATGGTTACCATGGTAACAAAATATAAATATTTTCCCATACTTATAAATTTTACATCTTTAATTCAAATGTACCGTACTCTCGGAACCTAAATATATGTCGACACAAAAAATCTGGTGTGACAAGCACAACTTGCCGAAGGGTAAGAGAAAGTTGTGTGCTGTAGGACCAGACACACCACATTTTTATCAAAAGATCGACATCAAATTTTTGACATTGATGCAATACTTTTTTACTGTAAACTAACATATATAGATAGGTAAGAGAAAGTAAAAAAAATCTATTCAACCAAATTATCAACAGATGGAAATACAAAATGGAAATAGTCTATTATTAAAAAGTGTTTGTTGTTTCTATTGTATTTATAAACTCAGAATAGGTATCTCTCCGTATAAATCTCAAAAATTATTAAATTGAGGGGGTGGTATAAATATTGTATTGATCATTCAATTCCATCATCCTTTTCAAGAATTAACTCTTTGAATTTGTCATAGATTTGTATATCAGTATATATTTAATTTAAAAATTAATTAGAATTATACAAATTTTAAGAGTTACTCACCAAATGAAGGGTTTCTGGAATTAAAGTGCCCACCAGCATTTGGACCACGTCTGATAGAGTCGACTTTCTAAGCTTTACTAAGAGAGTTGAAATGATGTCAGGTCTGCCTGTGCTGTAAACCTGTAGGAACAAGAAACAAAGCATTTAGAAAAGTATATCTATTTATAAGCTTATATGGACCTTGTTATGCAATGGTGTGTCAAAGACCAAACATCGAGTTTTGAGAAAATCAACATTAAAGTTTTTTGTTTACATTGGATTATATATAATTTTTCTCGTCAATTGTGCAAGTAACATTAAATATAAATTTTTTTAGGACATATTTCATAAAAAATACTATTAATTATAGCATTTGAAACAATATTCCGTGCTTAACTCAATTTTGAATTTTTTTTGGTCTTTGACACACCATTGCATAACAGGGTCCATATATGTGTATGTGTGTGTGTGTGTATGAGCCAAAGAGATTATTACAGTATTTCATTTCGTATTTGAAGAAGAGCAATTATTAAAAATAATTTCTTTTCAATAATTAATTATCTGAATAAATACAGTAAAGGAAAAATTTTAATTTACGTCAAATGTCTCTATAAATACTAGGGTTTGGAAAAAACCGGAAAATTTTGAAAACCGGTTTTTCGGTTTTTCACAAAGCGGAAAACCGGTAAACCGGTTTTAAACCGTTTTTTTTTCAAATGTAAATCAAGCAAAAAAAAATAAAAAAATACTCAAAGCAAAATTTTATAGAATTATTTTTTAATAACCGCGCCCCTGCCTGCCACTCCAAATGGCTTAAATAAAATCATCGGACTGCCTGGGAGCCGAACCCAAAAAAAATTATTATTACTACTATTCTGATCCAGTGCCTGCTTGAGGATTTGTTTACATTCATAGAATACAAAAAAATACATAAATTTTTCTATGGGTCGTTTTGATAACTTACCTACCCCAACATTAAAATAGCCTCCCTATGGGGAATACATGGTGTTTGTCCTTCAGCTATTTTAATGCTATTTTAATGCTGAAGGACAAACACCATGTATTTCCCCATAGGGAGGCTATTTTAATGTTGGGGTAGGTAAGTTATCAAAACGACCCATACATTTCCTATGGGAGAAATCGTAACTTTATGAATTAATAACTCAAAAAATTGTAGGAATTTCGGGACCCGAGTATTTTTCCTGGACTCTCCATAACGTCCTCTATAAGACTGCAAAATTTCGGTTTCAAAATTCCAACGGGAAGTTGGTCAAACAGAGCGTGACAGACGGACGGATAGACCGACACTCCGCTATTATTATAAAGATCTATAGATTATTTAAGTACTAGAAAAAAGGAGAAAAAATATAAATAATCTATAATTTTTTTTTTTTTATTTGTCCAAGGTCTTTTTCGGCATCTAAGGCCATTTAAACCCCATCTCTATTTATTTCAAATGATTGATAGCCAATTCAAAGGAAATAAATTTTTCTCGCTTGGAACGGGAAGCGAACCAGAAACCCCAAGCTACTAGAATCTATTGTAATATCTTCTCTCTGAGCCATGGATCACGGGCTAAATTTGAATACAAGTATTAATGAAGAAAAAATTAAAAAAAAAAAAAAAACCGAATTCGGTTTTTCGGGAAAAACTCGGTTTCTCGGTTTTTGAAAATTAGCCAAAAAACCGGTATACCGGTTTCGGTTTCCACCGGTGTCCAAACCCTAATAAATACCTATCAAAAAATATAAACGATGTTGCAAATCCCTCCTTCTCTTAAACGGTTCTAACTACACATATGAAATAAAAAAAATCAATTTTTTACTTTCTCTTACCTCTATATATCTTAATATTATAAAGAAAAAGTATTGGTTTTATGTCAAAAATTCGATGTCGAGATTTTGATGGATATACACGTTTTGCGGACCCCTGAATAAAAAAAAAGTGATTTCGCGACATGATCTGTCGGTGTGTCTGGGTTCAATTTAAAGCATGAAGGAATTGAGCTAGGAGGTTGAAATTTTATATTTGAGTTAGACACCCTCCTAGGGCGTGAAAATAAGCTTGTGAACAAAATCTACTAAAAAGTACTAGTACTTTACTGATGTAGTTTTTGAGTTTTTTTTTTCGATTTTCTCAAAATTCGTTCCAACGATTTTGATTAAAATTCATTTATTAGATGCTCTTTAAAATGTATGTTCTCATTTTTCAAAATTGTATGAAGTTCACTTTACTCTTGTACTTCATAAAAAAAGAGAAATGGTTGCCATGGGGACAAAATATAATTTTTCCCATACTAATAAATTTTACATCTTGAATTCTAATATATCGGCGGAAACTAAATATATGTCGACACAAAAAATCTGGTGTGCTGTGCGACTAGTGACACCAGATTTTTTTAATTTTAATTTTTTAAATAAATAGGTCGATATATAATTGAACGGAAAAATATAGGAAGAAGAATTTTATTTTATTTATCTCAAGTCTCTTCAGCCTAAATTTGTAAAATAAAACTCGTTAGTTTAGCTAATATCCTAAATTTTCGTCCAATCAGACATATGGTATTGAAAAACCTAAAATTTAGACTAAATGATCATCAATTGTGTTCATAGGGGTATTTAGCTCAAAATGGAATGGGGGGGGGGCATCTTTTTGAATTCAATCTTTATCATGCCGCAGTGGGGGTCCTTGCATCCCATGCAATAATATAACTCAATAACAATAGAAGGAGTACCATTTATTTATAATTTTTCAGTTTTTTTTTTTTTTTTTCTTTTTCTTTTAACTTTGGAAGCATTGGGGCAGCTGCCCTACCTTGTCTCCCCCCCACCCCCCTCCCACCTGGATACGCTCATGATTGTGTTAATCGCTTTGGTAATTTAGTAGCGTTTTCAATCCATTAAAATGTTGAAATAATAAATGTTTGGTTATTGATGGCTGGATTGTTATATAGACAGGTGAGGATCAAGCGGCAGTCCGAGGTGAAAAATAAAATAATATATTTTAGCAACGTTTTGAACTCCGGTCACGCATATCAGAACAAATAGTTACATTGTGGTCGGACAACAAACGATAAGATTTCTTATGCAAATATAAATAATCAAAGCATCGCTAGCTATTTAATTATGCCAACGAATCGAACAATTTTGATGAGCGCGAAACGTCGTCAAATTATAATTTTTTTTATTTCCCACCTCTGACAGTCGCTTATTTCTCACCTCTCTATTGAAATAATAATTTGTTCGTTGTATGAATAACTTCGAAAGTCATTAATCCTTTCATTTTTTTTTTCAGATTTGAATTTGGTGATCTTCTCATGGAATTTAAAACGATATTTCTGGTCGCTTCAGGCGACTCTAGTCCATTAATATTAATATTTCTTTGCAAACAGGTAAGATTTTTTTATCGTTTGAATATTGACAGTAGAAATAAAACAACTCATCAATCCAGATTAGGCTCTAAGAAATCAAAATCAAAATCGAAAACTACTTTTTGATCAATCAGTTTTGCATGAGTTTATTCTCATTCCTCGTCAATTTATTTAAAAAAATGCCAGCTCGACAATTATAAATTTATTAGTTTTAATCTTTGAGTAAATAAATTTGATTATCAAATTTTTATGTGCTAATTTTTACTTTGTATTGAAAAACGTCGTTTAAATGGGATGATGTCATAAAAATACCAAGTTTATATTAAAATACAATCCCAATGGTATTTTTAATTAATTAAGGTTCTTTGACGAAGAAGCAAATGAACTTTATTGCGATATATAGTAAGAGTGTGTTTTTTTAAATTTATTTAGGTATGAATTCCAGGTCATATACCTTTATGTTTAAATTTTAAAAATTATAACATGGCGAACCTAAATTTTCTCCCTCCCTTTTATGATAGACGAGGGGAAACTAAAAAATTTTTATACTATCAGTTATATACTATAAGTTGTTTTAATTTGCATAAAATTTTTATTTTTTAACTGCGTTTTTTTTGGAGGGCAATGAGTGTCCTCTGAGAGTAAAAATAAGTTATAATTTTTGAAATTGAAATAAAAAAGTATTTTTGGGTGGCCTGGAATTCAAACCTAAATAAATAAAAATAATAATACACCCTAAGGGGAATGAGGACTTTCATTTTTTTCCTCGTCAAGAACACGACTCAAAGTTTTCTTTATTAATTAAAAAAAATACAACTGCGATTAATTGAATAAATTCCAAATTAAAATTTTTTTTAAGTAAAGAGAGTGAAAA
This sequence comes from Euborellia annulipes, assembly GCA_023213315.1. Taxonomy (NCBI): domain Eukaryota; kingdom Metazoa; phylum Arthropoda; class Insecta; order Dermaptera; family Anisolabididae; genus Euborellia; species Euborellia annulipes. The sequence goes on along the minus strand of JAKCPI010025459.1, from coordinate 91,168 downwards.
AAGTTAAGAAAATTAAAATTTTTGGACTAGTACCAAGGGCGGATACAAGGGGGAGTAAATACCCCCCCCCTCCCCTCGAGATTTGAGAATTTTATGAATAAAATTTTATTTTTAATATAAAATTTTAAAAATTAATTTGATTTATATATATTTATTCTGGTAAACAAGAACCGATTGCACCTTTGAATTACCGAAAATAAGAAAAAAATTGTGTGCTGTGCGACTAGTTACACCCCATCCCCACCCCGAGAAACTCCTCTGGGTCCGCTCATGGCTAGTACTCGATAAATATTTAACAGTGAGACAGAATCTTTTTAAAAATGGTATGATAATAAAATTTCGAAAGATGCAAAAATTTGAAAAGCAGAAATTCGGCAAAATGCAATGGGCAAAATGAGCAGCTCATGTTTCAATTTTGAATCTCTAATAAATTCAAGTGTATTTTCAGTGAGGGCCGTAAAAAATTAATTTTTCTCCTATTTATGAGAGAATGATATAATTTATACTGTTGTCGGATATAAAATTCAAATTTCACTATCATATAATTTATACCTGGCAAAATTATAATAAAATGTTGAAATTATATAATGTCTATAAAGAAATCAATAATTTTGGCATAAAGATATAGACAATAATTCCAACAAAAAATTATAGTAATTTTAAGTAGTGGCATTTCAGGGGATAGCCCAACAAAAATTCGTCAAAATGTAAAAATCAACACGAAATTTAAAGAAAAAATTCAAAAATTTCAATTTAAATTCCATCTAATAGAAGAGAAAATTTTCTTCTTCCTCTTCTCCCTCCCCAAAATGTCCTACCTGAAATATTTATTACCCAAATTAAATATTTAACCAATTTATGATGATTTTAAATTTAATTTAAACCATCTTTTTTTTTATTTAGATTTGTTCAAGATGAATGGTCAAATTAATCATCAAGCTGATATTATAATACAAGATGAATCTCAAAAAATCGTCCTGGAAGATGATTCACAATTTAAAACAAGGTAATTATTTTTTTTTTTTAATTTTCACTTTTTGGTATTTTTCTCCAATGAAAAATATTTATTGATTTATTCAAAAATTAGATAAGATTTATTATGTTAAATTTTATGACGTAATTTATTTATTTAATATTCGAATCAGAGTTGGCCAGGTAGATGCAATCTACGAAACCGCACCTGTCTGGCTTTCTATAAGTATATCGCTGCTTAATTTTATCCTTAAAAAAAATTTTTCCATAATTCAAAATTAAAGCCCCCAGCTCCCATGAACTCCAGTGGAAAAACTCTCTAGCCTGAGAATACATCTATGTGATGAAATAAATTTAAATTACTGGTAGAATTTGTATCAGAAATGGAAGTTAGAAGAAAACGCAACCAGAATTTTTCTTTAAAAATATATTTTAAAAGCTTACGTTTCGGCCTTGGTAAAAGCCATCCTCGGATGACCATTAACAGATCCGAGGATGGCTTTAACCAAAGCCGAAACGTCAGCTGTTAAAATATATTTTTAAAGAAAAAATTCTGGTTGCGTTTTCTTCTAACTTTCATTCCTGAAGAAAAATATTTTTCTCAAATCTTATTTTCACTCCCTAGGGGGGTGTTTAATTTAAATATAAAATTTCAACCTCCTAGCTCAATTCCTTCGTGCTTTAAATTGAACCCAAACAGACTCACAGATAGATTATGTTGCGAAAACCATTTTTTGGAGGGGACCTCAAAACGTGTATATTAGGGTGGTCGCAAGAAATTGATGTCCGAATATCTTTGGCGGGAACCTCTAGAAAGTTGCCAAATTATGTAAAAGTGAGATAGGGAAAGGATGAGCGTGATCGAATAACCCTAAGACCTGCCTCAACGGGCCTGAAGTTTAGTAAAACTTGATGGAGACATATCAAGGGTCGCATTGTCTAAACTTGGTATTTAAACCAAGAGCAGGTTGCTTTTGCTTTTTTGATAATACTTTAGATCAGTGGTTCCCAACCGGTGTGTCCCGGCACCCAAGGGTCCCGCGAGAGTGGCTAAGGGGTGCCGCGAGATATTTAGATGAACAAAAAAAAATAATAATAAAGAGGCGGGGGAAAAAAGTTAGCGATCGTGAATGTTTTTAAACTTTTCACTTTTCTTGACGTTCAGAAGAAATATTAAGGCTAAAATAATTCCTTTTAATCCCTCCAAATTTAATTCATGGCCCTTCGATTAACGAAAAGAGGTGGAAATAACATAAGTAGGGGGCTCCCCCCCCAAAAAACGGTACGGGGTGGGGGAAAACGGAGGTCATATTTGGATTCAGGAGGTCATTTTACTTAAGAATCTGATGAAATTATTTCGGAACTCGAAAAAAATTTCATTACCCCTATTAGTGTTATTTGAAAATCAATGTGATGTGACTCTTAACCATATTCGATTTTTTGCCCATACCATGAAAACCGTTGGTTTTACTAAAAAATGTTAAAGGACTTTTTTTTAGCAAATTTAATGCTCTTCAAAAAATTACTGATGAACTTTTTTGTTGGACGAGCCGTTTAGGAGTTACAGATGTTAATAGTCAAACTTAGGGGAATCGATGAACTTTAGGGCCGATGAGGCAGGTCTTATCGTTATCCGATCGAGCTCAAACTTTCACAATCTAGTTTTTACACCAATTGTCAACTTTTAAGAGGTTCCCGCCGAAAATACAACCAAAAAAATTTTCTCCCCTTATACCTTGCAACCACCCTAGTGTATATCCATCAAAGTCTCGACATCGAATTTTTGACCTGAATCCAATACTTTCTCTCTATATATATGTATATTAACTTATACATAGAGGTAAGAGAAAGTAAAAATTCAAATCCGAATTGAGATTAGTTCTATATACAAAAAGATGCGGTAACTCACCCCAGCAAAATTCTAAGTGGTCTAATCATATCTTACTTTTCTACCTAATGAAAAAAATCCCTACAAAATTCTGCAAGGGATTCGATGGGTTCCTAAGTTACCCAGTGTTATTATTATCTGTTTATGAGAGTTTCGAAATCTTCAAAAATTAATTTCCCCCCAGTAAAAAGAAATTTTAGAATGACATTAAAATGTTTCTATCCTACTATGCTATTTGCTAAATATTGAATATAAATTTTAGCTCAAACGGAATGCACTTATTTTTTAGTAAAAGTATTAAAAAACATTAATATCTTTGTGCATTATAGGGGATGGAGCATCAACCCACCCTGGTTAATGCCTTCATACCTCCCCCCCCCCCCTTTAAGGAAATGCGAGCCTTCAGCGCGAAATTACTCTCAAAATAATTTGAATACATTTATCGATAATTATTTTAATTTTTATTTTATTTTAAAATTTTATTTTAATTTTCAACCCTTACTCCACCCCTGAGTAAAAGTATATTAAAGAAATTTGATTAACAAAAATATAAGTCACATAGAAAGAATATAATGGTAAATAATGGTGACTTAAGAAAAGATAAAAAAAAATGCCCTCAGGCTTGGTGTAGTTGGTAGCGTGCCTACCTTCTATATCGAACGTCGAGGGTTCGGATCCCTGGTAATTCGAAATGGATAGCAAATGGCTTCAATGCCTGGACCCCAAATATGTATATTATTAATTAATAACGGTTATTGTATAAAGTCTTACATGGCCTGAGTTGACTGTGTGAATGTGTGTTTGTGAGTGCGAGTGTAAATGAGAAAAAAAAGTGTTAAAAAAAAGATAAAAAATAAAAAACTAATTTTTTTTTTCAATGACACCTACACTCCCCCCTCCTCCTTTCAACAGCTTATATTCACCCTCTACCCTTCGTTAAATACAAAATATAATTTCATATTCAAAAGAATCGTTTTTCGCAGTCAAATTATTTGTTTGTATCATTTTTTTTTTCAAAACGATAAAATGAATAATAATTACCTTTAATAAGACACTCAAGAGGGTGTACTGGTTGACGGTGAGGTCAGGGTGGGTTACACTATATTAATTATTCACTTGGATTCACTTTAAACACAATTAAAAAAGATTGCAGCTCAGCGGCGCCTGCAATCCGGCAACGCACTCGACTCGACTGATCGAGAGAGAGACTTGTTTTTCTTTGTATAGGAATAAATAGATGAAAATAACAATTCCCTTTTTATTTAAAATAAAAAAATACCTTTTGCTCTAATCTAACTATATTTAGAGATAGAAAAGAATGTCAACAAGTGATTTGGAATATTCCACGGCCTTTCTTAAATAATCAAACCTTTATCCCCCCTAATCAACCCTTAATATTATAAAATAATAATCAACAATATTTTTTTTTGAATGTTTTCTATTTATTTGGCTTCGATTTAGGTAAAATAAATTAAAAAAACATTTTTTTCAATTTTTCAACCCCTAATCCAATCTTTTTTTTTTAAACACTCACACTTTTTTTCTCATTCTCACTCACATTCACATACACTTTCACACAGTCTTTTCGGCAACATGGGACATATAAGACTTTTTACGATAACCGTTATTAAGAAAATATTTATATTGGGGCATTCTTATTTAAGCCATTTGAAATCCAATCTTAATAAATAAAATAATTAACAATGCTATCGCCTTCGGCGAGCTTCGCGTCTACCCTGAGAAACTTCCCTGGATCCGCCTTTGGGCTTTACACATAGTATAATTTTCTAGAATGAGTCTTACTTTAGGCCAGGGGTTTCCAAACTTTATGTTACAACGCCTCCCTTAAAAATATTTAATCTTATGACGCCTCCCCCCTCCCATTTTATAAAATAATACAAAAACAAAAATTTTTAATTCTAAAAAATATAAATTTATATAAAAATATTTTTTTTATTTATTCATATTATTATTTTAATTAAAAACTCCGTCCCAGAATCTTCTAATTTATTTTATTATTTTATTTATAAAACTAGCAATCATTTGGAAAATTGATCTTGGTGGCCAATATTCGCGCCTCCCCTTAGACTAGTCCGCGCCTCCCTAGGGAGGCGCGCCTCACAGTTAGGAAAACGCTGATTTAAGGTCTTTTTCAGATTCGAAATCCATTTAGATCCTGTTTATTTCAATTGGATTGGCTTCCGATCTAATTAAAATAAATTTTTGCGCATGAGACGGGATGCGAATCTTTGACCCCCAGCACAAGAGGCAGAAACTCTACCACTGAGCCATGACCCAAGGGCCCGCCTTTTGTTACTTTCTCTTACTTAATTATAAGAAGAAAATTATTATTATTATTTTCAGCAATTAATAACTCAAAAAGTTATAGAAATTTCGGAACGAAAATAATTTTCCTGTAATCCCAGAAGAAGGTTAATCCAAGGGCGGATCCAGAAGTGTTTCTCGGGGGGGGGGGGGGTAATCTGGTGTGACTCGTCTCACAGCACACAATTTTTTCTTAATTTCAGAAATTTAAAGGCGCATGCTGTAGTTGTTTGCCAGAATATAAATACAAATCAAATTTTTAAGTATTAATTTTTAAAATTTTACATTAAAAATAAATTTTTTTTTGAAAAAAAGGTATTTTTTTCAAATCTCGGGGGGGGGGGGGTAATTACCCCCTTTAACTCCCCCCTGTATCCGCCCTTGGGTTAAGCATATAAAATTTGGTATTGAAATTCTAACGGGAAGTTGTCAAAATAGAGCGTGGCAGCCAGACAGACGGACATTAGTGAATTATATATATATCATAATTATATATATTATTATTATAAATATCTAGAAATATTTAAGAAATGGGGCAAATTTTAATAATTTCTTCGAAGTCAGGAATTTTCAAAGTATCACCCTAAAAATAAAAAAAAAATTGATATTGAGAGAGCAGACAGGGCCTTCGAGGACTAGATTTAGAGCCTAAAGGGTTCGAGTTCCAGGGATTACCCCCGCCCCCCTCTGTCGGCTCTGATCACAGGATTTTATTCAAAAAACAAAGGCCGAATAGAAAATTGTTCCTCAGTAAATTTTCACGTTGCTCTAAATTTCTAAATATTTTCGATTCTTAATTTGTTCGCCTAAACATTAATTTAATTTAATTTTCTGATTTTTTTTAACTAGATCTACACTTGGAGTGTAAGAAAGCTATACCAAATTTCATCGATTTTTGATATCGCATAATTGAAAAATTATTTTTCTTAGTAGTAGGCTTAGTTCGAAAATGTCAAGAATCGCCAAAATCTCGAGGTCTAGATTCCAATATTTTCGCAGTAATTCGTATAAAAGAAAGTAAAAATAGAAACAGAAATGTATTCACCATTTTAGCAGAATTGAGAAAAGCAGCACAGGTTCATTGATCGTTTTCTCAGGGTTAGATGCATAATTGATTCAGGAAAGGATTGCGCTGCTCCAGCCATGGATTTAGAACCATCTGAAAAAAAAGAGAAATTAAGTTAAATTAAGATATGTAAAATCTAAAAGAAGCAGTTAATAATTTACATTCAGAGTAAAAAAATATTTTTTGACACAAAATAAAGGTTCATTTTAAAACTCTTCTATATTTAAAAACTAGAAGAGGTAAAAAAATTAGTAAAATTGAAGGCAAGGGCGGATACAGGGGGGGGGGGGTAAAGATGGTAATTCCCCCCCCCCCCCCCGAGATTTGAAAAAAATACTTTTTCGAAAAAAAATTTATTTTGAATGTAAAATTTAATAAAAATTAATACTTAAAAATTTGATTTACATTTATATTCTGGCTAACAAGTACAGAATGCGCCTTTAAATTTCCGAAATTAGGAAAAAAATTGTGTGTTGTGCGACAAGTCACACCAGACTACCCCCCCCCCCCGAGAAACACCTCTGGATCCGCTCTTGATTGAAGGATAGATAGAGTTTGGCTCTGCTCAAAAAAAACTTTCAACTGCTGGTCTACAATATGGAGACCCGAAGAATTCCGGAAATCGGCTCTATGCCGGATTCTAAAATGCCGGATTACCCGAAACATAAAATGTATACATAATAATACGATATAATGCATACATATTCATCTTTTGAAAAAATCTGTAATGAAACTTTGTTTTCTTAAATTACTCCTTTTTTTGTTGCAATATCCCTTTTCAAACACGCCGGATTAGCCGAAGTATGCCGAAGTATCTAAGTCCGGATTAGCGAGACTCTACTGTATTTGTATTTCAGTAATGTTTAAGATGCAAGAATTTGTTTTCTTTGGTCTGTTTTCAAAGACTTTCGACCTCGTCGGAAGAGGAGACTGATCCGGCTCCTAGTCTGGCCGAAGAGACTCGAGGGGGACGACGCGTTCCCGATGGAGGTTGGGGCTGGGTCGTGGTCCTTGCCGCCTTTATCATTAACCTCATCGCAGATGGTGTCACTCTGACCTTCGGAGTCATTTATGTTCAACTCCTGAAGCACTTTCGTGAAGGAAAGGGCAAAACTGCATGGATCGGAGGACTCTTCATGGCCGTTCCTCTTATGGCAGGTGAGAGTACACTTTTTTTGTCTTTTCAGCATCTTTTAGGCTTAGACGATACAAATATTACTTTCTGAGAAGCTCCTAATATATTGTTATATTTAAATGACTTTTATTGGGAGAAACTTAATGGTCTTCTTTTAATGTTTAGCTCGAGGAGCTTTTCAGAAAATTATTATCTCCTTGTCTAGTGTTCGGTTTGTTAAAACAAATATTATTTACTATATGTGGACGTCCACATCAAAAGGTACATAATCTTCACCGGGGTCAAAATTCTGTACAGAACACACCTGCTGAGCAAGCCGGTATTATTATTAGAAGAATTTTTAATTATAGACCACATTTTTGTATTAAATATTTATTAAAACTATATAAATACTATACAACGTTTCGACTGCTTATTCTGCAGCCGTTCTCAAGTTCTGTGATTATTGTTATATATTTTTAATAATATCTATTTCTAAATATAATATATATTTTTAATAAATATTTAATTCAAAAATGTGGGCTATAATTAAAAATTCTCCTAATAATAAAATTTCAAACCACAAAAGCTTTAATAAACAAGCCGGTATTTTTAGAATTTTTTTTAATCATTTTTTGTTTCGAAGATAAAATTTTGGATTTGAAAAACCTAGTTTTGAGAAAAATGAGTTTAAAGTCTTGTTTTATCAATTTTTTTTATATAAAATACATAAGAATCGAATAGCCCTCGGGGCATGGCGTAGAGGTTAGCGTGCTAACCTCATATACCAAACGTCCGGGTTCGGACCCCAGGCAGTCCGATGATTTTATTTAAGCCAATTGGATACCAAATGGCGTAAATAAGAATGCCTGGACCCCATATATGTATATTTATTAATAACGGATATCGTAAAAAGTCTTATATGGCCTAAGTTGCCGAAAAGACTGTATGAATGTGTGTGTGAGTGTGAGTGTGAATGAGAAAAAAGTGTGAATGTTTTAAAAAAAGAAAAAAAAGAATCGAATATTAAAAAAAAAGTCGTTTTTTTTTTTAACTTTTTTAGTAAATCTGCTCTCCTGAAAATTTAGCCCAGTGAAGAATTGGTTGGTACCTTCTCATGTGGACGGTCAAATATAAACTGCAGTCTATTCATATTAATTTATTTAGTAGTCGAAATAAATTCATTTGACTGCCTGGGGTCCGAACCCAATTCCCTTTAGATTATTAATATTGACATTAGTTTATCCTCTTGGTCACGAGGGTCCGGGAGGGGGAGGGGGAATTTGGATTCTTTTTAATGCTAAGTTATCTGTCTTTTGTGGGCCTATTGGAAATGATCCTACTTTTTTAGAAGAATCCATGCTTCAGCTATATTCCAATCCTATTGTCCTAACAACCATAAAAATAGTTGGTGTTTAATTTTTCTTTAAAATCCTTTTCTTATAAGTTTTCTAAATAAATTACCGTACTAAAAGAAGAAATTAAATAAAAGTATGAATAAATTCTTTTAAGATAATAATAGGACAAAAATAGTTATGTGCGAAATGAATTACGAAATCTTGAATGTTCCACGTAGGCTTTAACAGTCTAGAAGGGAAGATTGAGACAGACTCAGGTGACGCAAGGCAACGTAGAGGTCACTTAAAAGCACTGTTTCTTCGAAAAAAAAAAACAACTTCTTTGTCTTTTAGAGAGCACAAAGATTGAACTTGTTGATTAAGAGATCAGAGATAGAAAAGGACGCAGGAGGGTTATTTTATCTTCTATCAACAGAATTGAGAAAACAAGACATGTAGCTCGCTATTTTCTAAAATTTTTTGTGGGTGGTGGGGGGGGGGGGGAAAAAATTTTTTTTAAACTTTTTTTTTTTAGGGAAAAAAATGGGGGAAAAAAGGGGGGGAAAAAAAGAGGTTTTAAAAAATTTCACCCTTTATTTTTTTCCTACCATTTTTTTGATAAGAGCTTGTAAATAGAATGCCTACCCAGGGGAGAGAGAGGCTCCCCATTTGAAGTTTGCAAATGTCAATATTCTTTGTTATTTTGGACGCTATTCTTCCCGTCCATTAAATAACCTATTCTCCTGTATGAAAGGATAACTTGGATTTTAGATTGATATATTTTTTCTTTATTTTGCCTTAACCACCACTCCAAAGTAGAGATCTTCAATCCAATGGAAGTTTTGAATAATTAGTACCGATGATGGATGTAGTGCAAAATGGATGCAAGAAAGATGGAGAGGATGGTAAATGTTTGAAATTTTCCGTCCGAGAGAGGTAAATGGATTTATCGCACAGTTTGATAAGAAAAGAGAGAAAAGAGTGGCATTTAGGAAGCAGAATTGACAGTCTTGGCTCGGGAATCTCGCTGACGTCATTCACGTCCTAGAAGTTTAACGCCTTTAGAGTCTCTTCATTTGATGTTCGACTACTTTGACAAAAAACCATGTTATTTTTATTAGAAAACTAGTCTAATTTATTTACTGAATGCATTCCTCGTACCTCTCAACGACCTATCCCAGGTTGGAAAACTCTGCGTTAATTGATGAATTTTTCTATTAAATGACTTTATTAATCATTTCATTTTTTTGTAGAATGAAATAAATGATGAATTATAAACGTCTCAATTAATTAATAATTGGCAAGAGACGTTTAAGTTTTTTTTTAATTATTATGTAAACAGAGGCTCAAAAAAGGGAGAAATCCCTCCTTGAATATTCAAATTGAATTTTTTGATTTAGGCGAATTTACTGATATATAAAATCGTTTTATATAGTCTAATACAAAAATTTCATTTAGAGTCGATTCTTTTATAAAGGTATTAAATAAGATTGAACTTAAATTTCACATAATTTTAGTACCCAGGAAAGAAAGATAGGCAACCAGGAAAACAAAAAACAAAATTTGAAAATTTTCTAGATCCAACTAGGGTGGCTAGAATTGGAATTATGTTCTACAGGACACAAAAATATAAATTTTTTTTGGATGAATAGGGATGTGATATCGAAAATAAAGTATCGATACTTGTACTTGGTTTCGAATCGATAAGAAAGTATCGATACCTATAAAGTATCGGAAGAACCAATAAGTATCGAGTATTTTTTTAAGTATGAGTATTTTTTTTTAAAGTCTTTTCGTCATCTTAACGTCGATCAAATATAGCCAGAAGATCAGTGCGATATATGCCTTCCTCAGAGTAATGATCGCCAGGGCTTCCTGGAGAAACCCCTCCCTCCTCCTGGGCAGAATCGCAGCGTAAAGTGCACTTAAACTATTTTCACGTAAAGTTTTATTGATATAGACTACTTTTTAAAGAGTATCTAAAAAATAATTGATTTTTGAATTTTAATCAAAATCGTTAGAGCGAATTTTGAGAAATCGAAAAAAAAAACTGAAAAAATACATTAGTAAAGTACTAGTAACCTTTGGCTGATGTGATTGAAATTTCTTGAAATACTTCCGACATAGGTACTTGGCTTAAGTATAAAATTTGAGTGTCGAGAGTTTTTTCGTTTTTGAGTAATTCCCATTAACCCACATTTTTTGATATTTCACTTGAAATCAATTTAATTTATTGTGAAAAAATCTTAAATTTCAAGAAGATCGATTCCAGTTAAAATATCAAAACATAATGTTTATGTAAATTTCTCTGAAAGAGATTTTATTGCTTTTAAATGCCTGTTTTATTGCTTTTCTTGAAATTGCCATTAAAAGGAGGCGATTCCCTTTTAGCTTGAATTTGACGTCATTTTCACCATCATTTGAATGAATTTCAACTGAAATAACAAAAAAAATGTGGATTAAATTAAATAACTCAATAAGGGACGAACTCTCAATACACAAATTTTATACTTTAGCTAAGTAATTCATGTTCCAAGTATGGACAGGAATTTCATTCCAATCGGCTAAATAGTACTGTCTTCTGATGTGTTTTTTCATTTTTTTTTTTATTTTTCTCACAATTGGCTTTAATGATTTTGTTTAAAAATCAATTACATTTTAGATGTTCTTTAAAATGTATATTCTTATTTTGTAGACAAAATTGTTTGAAGCCCACTTTTGTACAATCTCGTCTGACAATCCCAGAACACAACTTTCAATTCCCGAGGGAAGAGAAAGTTGTGTGCAGTGCGACCAGTCACACCAGATTTTTCTCGAGCAAAAAATAAAATATAAAAAAACATGCATAATTCTTTGCAGAATTGTAATTAAAATATTTGTGTAGCGATTAAGGTTTAAAGTCTATATGGCCTAAGATGTCGAAAAGTTGAAAAAAATTATTTTTGAATGTGTTCTTTTCATTCGATACCGGCAATCAAGAACTCATATGAGTAAAGTTTCGAAAAAAAAGTATCGAGTAAAAAAAGTACTAGTATCCGATCAAAAGTATCGATACTTTTTTCGTGTCCCTAAGCCGGAGTAAATTAAAAAATCTGGTGTGACTGTCGCACAGCACACAGCGAATTTTGAGAAAATCGAAAAAAACTGAAAAACTACATTAGTAAAGTATTAGTAGATTTCCCAAGAAGCCAAAACTTTTGATTTTTTCAGCGGGATTGCCCAGTTATTGCGGGATTCCTGGCATTCTTTGACACAATTTAGGCCTATTGAATAATAACACCCAAAAGTAAAGTGTCACATAATAACTAGTTTGTGTTTTGTTAATAATCAAGTGTTTCCTGTACCAGGACCTGTGGCGAGTACCCTCTGCGAGCGATGGGGTTGTCGCCGTGTGTGCATAGTTGGTGCATTACTCTCCTTCTTCGGCTTCATCATCACTTCGCAGGCTTCTTCCATCAACGTGCTCATCTTCACTGTGGGTATCCTCACCGGCATTGGGCTGGCTCTCTGCTACCTCACGGCACTTGTTGTCGTCGCCTACTATTTCGACAAACGACTCTCCATGGCGACAGGTAATAAATAATTTATTTACAATTTCATGGTCTATTTTTCTCAATTATTAGTATCAAATTTTTAAAAGAACAAAAGAGAAGCAGTTAGTATTTATTTCATTATTAAGGCACATTAAGCTGATGTTTCGGTTTCGGTTCAAGACCATCTTCAAAGCTTATGGGCTTACAATATGATTTTAATGTTGAATTGTATAATTGACAAACTTAAAGTTACAGTATAAAGGTGTCAATTATTGTATACGTATAATTGAGTATTCAACATTAATTAACATACCGACATATCAACATACCGACAGCTCATAAGCTCTGAAGATGGCCTTGACCGAGACCGAAACGACAGCTTAATGGCCCTTATTAAATGAAATAAATACCTGCTGGTTCTTTTTTACTTTCTCTTACAAATAAATATATATTATACTGTATATATGCATATAGAGAGTAAGTATTGGATTCACGTCAAAAATTCGATGTAGAGATTTTGATGGGGTCTGTCTGGGTTCAATTTAAAGCATGAAGGAATTGAGCTACGAAGTTGAAATTTTATATTTAAGTTAGGCGCCTCCCTGGAGCGTGAAAATAAGCTTTTAAACAAAATCGGCCAAAAAGAACTAGTACTTTACTGATGTACTTTTTCACTTTTTTTCGATTTTTTCAAAATTCGCTCTAACGAATTTGATTAAAATTCAAAAATCAATTATTTTTTAGATGCTCTTTAAAATGTATATTCTCATTTTCCCATTGAAATCTTTTGAAGACCACTTTACTCTTGTACTTCTTAGGATAGATAGGAGAAATGGTTCCCATGGTAACAAAATATAATGTTTATAAATTTTACATCTTGAATTCAAATGTACCGTACTGTCGAAAACAAAATATATCTCGACAAAAAATTATGGTGTGACAAGCACAGAACACAACTTTCGATTACCGAAGGTAAGAGAAAGTTGTGTGCTGTGCGACAAGTCACACCAGATTTTTTATTTCTGTTTTGACAATTTCACTTTATCCTCAGAAATTAAAATAAAATTAATTTTTTTGGTAATAAGTTTTTCGTCTATAAAATTTTGAACAAAAACTTTTTTTACCCCTAACTCGATTTTGAATAGCAGCCCATTGAAAGACAGTCAACTAATGTTCGTTAAATAAAACACCGGATTTTTTTGATTACATGAGAAACCGACCAAATTACTTGGCTAATTATTAATATTATCGAAATAATCTATATATAATAATTGCGGTGTGTCCGTCTGTCCGTCTGTCCGTCCGTCTGTCCGTCTGTCCGTCCGTCTGTCACGCTCTGTTTGACCAACTTCCCGTTGGAATTTTGAAACGAAATTTTGCAGTCTTATAAAGGACGTTATGGAGAGTCCCGGAAAAATACTCGGGTTCCGAAATTCCTATAACTTTTTGAGTTATTAATTGCTAAAGTTACGATTTCTCCCATAGGAAATGTATAGAGAAATATTTAAGTATTCTTTGCAGTTGTGTATTCTTTGAATGTAAACAATTCCTCAAGCAGGCACTGGACTGGAATACTTAGTTGTTAGTATTAAGAGATTTTCTTTTTCATAATTAAGAAAGGCGAGGGTCCGCCGCAGGCGGGCCCGAGCCAGCTGGCGGGGGTCCAGGGGGGGGCGTAGCCCCCCGTCTAGACGCCAGCCCGTTTCTCATAATTAAGAAAGGCGAGGGTCCGCCGCAGGCGGGCCCGAGCCAGCTGGCGGGGGTCCAGGGGGCGTAGCCCCCTGTCCAGACGCCAGCCCGTTTCTCATAATTAAGAAAGGCGAGGGTCCGCCGCAGGCGCCCGAGCCAGCTGGCGGGGTCCAGGGGGCGTAGCCCCCCTCTAGACGCCAGTCCGTTTCTCATAATTAAGAAGGCGAGGGTCCGCCGCAGGCGGGCCCGGAGCCAGCTGGTGGGGTCCAGGGGGCGAAGCCCCCTGGCTAGACGCGGAGCCCGCCGAAGGCGGGCGGCGCGGCTAGTAGGCTAATATTGGCCTAAATGGCCGAAGATCAGACATCATCATAATAAAATATTTAACAAAAAAAAATCATTTGAAATCAGGGATTAAATGATAAGTAAGAAGAATTATTTAAGATGGATTATAAATTTTTTACAAAATGATTGAGTGTTTGATAAAGAAGAATTAATTTGAATTTTGACACGTGTATATCATACAATTTAAACAAGTCCGTCCCCCCTCCTTTCCCCGACACTTCAGATTCTTCACTTCCAACCTTAGTACTATGATACACCAGATTATTTGGGTTATTTATTAATAGAAGATATCTCAGAGTTTATTTGAGATTTGTAAGCTATCGTAATCCAAATGTTGGCGTAGATAAGAAAAGTCTGAATACATTTCAAAGAGATTTACTTAAATTTAAATAGTAAAAAAAAAAATATTAACTCTTCAGAAGATGGATAGCAAATTTTTTTTTTAATAAAAGATAAGTTTTTTTTTTCACTTATTACTCAAGGTAAAATAAAAAAGTGAAAATTTAATCTAATCATATGCAATTTTTTTTTAAGGAAAACTATTAATTATTACTTTACTCCTCCCCCCCCCCCCCACCTCCAAAAAAAGCTTTCTACAATTCGAAAAAGTTGAGACGCGTATTCAGAAATATTTCTAAAAATTATCTTAGGAAAAATATCTCTATTCTTTTTACGTTCACATAATTCAGGTAATGAAGGTTATTGTCGGAGAGCTGGCGACGAAAATGAGCAAGAGTTTTCTGAAGGCTAATATTTTCAGAATATGTTGCATGGAAAGATCCTCTAGAGTCAGCACTGCCAAAGGGGCGGGAATAAGCTGGTAAAGTTGCGGGAAGATGGTTTTTCGTAAATATCTCAAAAACTATGCATTTTTCCGCAAAAATTCATCTATACAAAAATAATCGAAATTAAATTACAAACAAAAATGGTCTAGTGCATAGTTTCGCTGATGTGAACGGCTCGGGTGATATAAAGGGGTAAGATTTGATGGTTGTCATGGTAACAAGATATAGATATTTTTCTATCTCAGTGTCTCCTTTCATATGAATTATAAATTTTACCCCTAACCCGAAACGTTCACTTTAGCGTGACTATGTACTAGACCATTTTTGTTTGTAATTTAATTTCGATTATTTTTGTATAGATGAATTTTTGCGGAGCTGCATAGTTTTCGAGATATTTGCGAAAAAACATCTTCCCGCAACTTTACCGGCTTATTCCCGCCAAAGGTCCCTGTTCTGGAAGTGCTGACTCTAGAGTATCTTTCCATTACTAAAATGCAACCTATTCTGAAAATATTAGCCTTCAGAAAACTCTTGCCCATTTTCGTCGACAGCTCTTGGACTATTATGTATTCGTAGACCTACCAAATTTTTCAAAATGGAGATTTTGATAGCATATACTGAACTGAAGGTCTCTGAGGGGAGGGGGGGGGGTGTTGTGAACAGCGGTTTTAGGCTATAATGGCCAGAGGCACTTAGGATTTTTTGGAAACTGTATATAGCCCCGGAAAAGACTTGGCTTAGAAGCTTACAGGGTCCGGGGAGGCCGTCTCCTCCCCTTGTGCTCTACCCTAAGGGAAGACTTCGCCAATGGTGAATTATTTGCGGCAAGCTGTACTTGAACCCGAGATGTGATGAAATCGTAATCAGCAGCTTAGCCACTTGCCTCCTCCAAGTAATTCATATTGATATTTATGAATATAAAATTAATTTAATTTTTTTTATTTCCAGGAATCTCAGTATGCGGTTCTGGTCTTGGCACTGTGATTTTCGCTCCGTTGACTTCGTGGCTCTGTCGGGAGTATGGATGGCGAGGGACCACACTTATTCTTGCGGCGGTTATGCTCAATATGTGCGCATGTGGAGCTGTGATGCGCGATTTACCAGCGCAGAGGGAAAGACGCAAACAAATGCGCAACAAACAACTCGAAAAAAACTCCAACATCCAGGTAGATACTCAACTCAAGTGCCAGAAAAAAATGGATCTATCTTGAAATGCAATTTTATTCAACCAAACTCGTTGTAAATGATTCGGATATTATGAACTAAGTTGTTTTTCAATTTCCAAAATATTTCCTTTAAATTAATTTAAAAATTCTTAACAATTATATATTCTCATTAATTAGGAATCAGAATTAGAAAACTCAAAACTTCAAATTCAACGACGGAGAAGTCGATCGGTCATCTATTTGCCAACTTGCGAAAATTTAACAAACAATTCCAAACAGGTATTTATTAATTTCTTTTTGTTTTTGTTTTTTTTTTTTAATTTTTTGAGTGATTAATGAAAGAAATAAGTTTAAGTGTGCTAATAAGTCTTTTGGTTGTTTATTTCTAAAATAAGGTATTTTATAATTACACCCGACCTCGGAATCACAAGAAATTTTTGGCCAAATTGTGCCGAAAACACTCTATAATTCATAAAACGGTCAGAATAATTATTGAAGATTTTTTAATAAACATGTCGAAATGTGTCTTCTGCGATTTTAGCGAAAGATTTTCCAAAAAAAAAAATGAATATTTTTAAATGAAAGTTTTAAACAAAACATTACTATAGTAAGCTATAAAGGATCAGTGGCGTAACGTACGCCCCCGCAGACCCTGCGATGCGGGGGGCGGGCCTTGGGGGGCCCACAGGCCGGGCCGGGCTAAAAAAATGTATCTTCTCAGAGCTTTAATAAAAACGGAAAAATTTAGGTAAAAAAATAATAATGAAAATTTTTCTTTGAGAGGGCCCGGGCGCCCCGGGTTGCGGGGGGACCCAGCTAAAAAACGTTACGCTTCTGTAAAGGATGTTTGTTATTTAACAAAATTGCTAAAACAAAGGTGGAAATTTTACAATTTTTTGAAAAAACGAATCAAATTGAATCGACATAAACGACAAGTAGACGTGGCCCTTAAATTTGTACTCAAATAAATTAATAGAAATTTTTTTTTTAACACTTAAAAATTTTGATAACCAACTTTAAAAAAAAAAAAAAAATTATTAAAATTTTTTTTTTTAATTTCAAATCTAATATAAAAGAGAGCAGGAGGTTTACTCGATTTTGTTGCAGATGGAGATACAGAGCAAGAAATAATTTAAGAGAAATTATGTCGAGGATTTTTAATGACAAGACGACTGTAATTGCAATTTATCAGTTTCGGCATAAAAAGATCATCATCAGGCCTGAGAAAATTACAGAAAACGTGCGTCAGTACAAGCAATACAAAAACATTAATCACATCAGTAATTTACACTTTCAAGAATATTTCATTAATTCCAAATTAATTTAAATACAGCTGAAAGATATTTTTTAATCTACATCATTAAAATAAATAAAAAAAAAAATCTTTCTGATGTACATAAGATAAGATATTTTTTAATGTACATCAGAAAGATTTTTTTTTTATTTTAATGATGTAGATTAAAAAATATCTTTCAGCTGTATTTAAATTAACTAGGAATTAATGTAATATTCTTGAAAGTGTAAATTACTGATGTGATTAATGTTTTTGTATTGCTTGTACTGACTCACGTTTTCTGTAATTTTCGCAGGCCTGATGATGGTCTTTTTAGACCAAAACTGATAAATTTCAATTACAGTCGTCTTGTCATTAGAAATCCTCGACATAATTTCTCTTAAATTATTTCTTGCTCTGCACCTCCATCTGCAACAAAATCGAGTAAGCTCTCTTTTGCATTATCCTTCTCGGGCTGTTTCTACCGTTGTAAAAATCTAATAACAAAAATATTGTTTAACAAATTTAGTAGGCTAATAATAAGAGAAGAGTTTTAGCTACATCTTATCATGAAACAAAAGTTAAAGTCTTTGAGGAAAATTAAAAAAAGAATAAGACTGAGCTTGGCTTGTGGAGACAACAGTGTTAAATAGGGAGAGAATTGGAACGTGCCGACCCCGCACCTTGAGGCTTATAAAGTAACGATATAAAAATTATGATCCAATACGAAAGCTTCCAAAAGACATTTTAGCTGCTTAACCTTTCTTTTAAAGTTTTATTAGCATTAGATGTGCAATCCTCAATTTAGATGAAATAGTTGATTTTTAATATTGACAGAATCGAACTCCACTTACGATTGGCTCGTTTCGTGGCGGATTGGTCTTAAGTCGCTTTAACATAGCTTTATCGTGTCCGGAATTAGATGTGCTTAGATCTGACGACCATTTGAAGAAAAGACAATTGCAAAATAATACCAAGGTAACTAAAAGGTATATTCAAGAAGAAAATGTTGGGGTCTTTTGCATCTTTCTCTCTCTCTCTCTCTCGTCTTGTCTTTGTTTTATTAAGCTTATTAATAAAATCGATAATTTATCTTCTTAAAAACTTTGAAAAATTTTTTTGCCTCAGAATTTTGGAGATTATTATTTCTAAACCAGACTTTGATCGATGTACTGGCAATATATTATTAAAACTAACTGGTATCCGTTGGCTCTAGTTGAAACATTAAATTAATAATAAATTTGAGAGGAAAGTATTGTATTAATAGATTTATTCTTGGTTTTAAAAAATAAAATAAATCAAAACACTAGGTCAGCGTTTCCCAAAGTGTAGGTCGTGACCTGGCATGACGGGGACGTAGAACAATTTTGCCGAGTCGCGAAAAAAAATTGTAAATATAAAAAAAAATTTGCAATTTTTGTGTATGAAATAAACAATAAAGTTTTGTAAATAAATGTTTTTTTTTTTTCATAAGATGGGTCTCGAGAAATTTTAAAGCCTTGTAGCGGACCGCGGTCAAAAAAGGTTAGGAAACGCAATACTAGGTGATATGTTTCAATATATTTATTGGTATAAATACTTGTTATGTATTTGGACACTCAGCGAAGAAGTACTACAAATAAGTATTAAGTATATAGCAATTGTATTATTTAGTACTTAGTATTTTAGTATTTCTGAAGATAACTCACTGAGTTTCGATATAGGAGTTAGCCTATATACCAATAAATACAGTAGGCCTATATTGAAACATATCATCATCTTCTCCCTTCGCCTTAATCCCGCGGTGCGGGATCGGCGGTCATGGGTTTTTGCGGCAGGGAAGGAATAGAACAGACCGGCCCGAAGCACGGTCTGACGCCTGATGAGTATATAGAACGGAAGAGAGTGACAGTACTGCCAGTCGCAGCTAGGGCAGCTCTTGGTCGCCATCCACGTACCCACAAGAAGTGGGTCCCTGAGCTTATATTGAAACATATCATCTAGTGGTTTTAATTAATTTATCTATTCAGATTTCAATTCAGTTCAAGGGCGGATACAAGGGGGGGGGTACTTACCCCCCTGTTAAATATTTTTTTTTGTATTTATTCTGGCAAACAAGTACAGAATGCGCCTTTAAATTACTGAAATTAAGAAAAAAAATGTGTGCTGTGCGACCAGTCACTCCAGATTCTCCCCCCCCGAAAAACGCCTCTGGATCCGCCACTGATTCAGTTAGGATCAAGTTTGGGACTTATAAAAAAAATTTTTTAAATTAAATTATAAAAACTAGGTTAAAAGTTTCAAAGATTTATTAAAAATGAATATTTTTTAATACTTAATGTACATTTTAACACTCATGTGTCATCAACAGGAGTGATTTTACCATTCCCACGCATGAATGTTGAAATATAGGGCTACAATTCTTAATAAATCTTTGAAACTTATAACCTAGTGTTTTTAATTTAAATTTTCCTATACACATAATATTTCACCTAGAATTAACTTAATCTCCTCATTGAAAAGGGCTTATTTTTTTTCTTCATTCTCAATTAATTATTTAAATATTTTTACTTTTTTAATTGAAACTATTAGCTTTAGGCTGTGTAAAGTTGCAATCAGACCTCTTGTGCCAAAATAAACCATCTTCAGTTCTCTGTTTTTTCTTATTTGAGAAGATAAGATATCGAAGGCAAGTGATTTAATTTGTGGTGTTTGATTCTATATTTTCAATTTTCTATATCTTCTTAGGATATAAGGATATTGGTCTTCATTAAATATCACTTCTTATCTTAATGGTGGTAGATTCTTTTTCAGATATTCAAATATAAACAAGTCGGAGAATTTAAAGAAAAATGTTGTGTTTATTTTTTTAACGATTGTTTTTTTTTTTCTAATTTTCTTTTTTCTTTTTCAGCTCAATTTTTGTGATCATGTCTCGGCGGCTTGGCGCGAGTTCCGGGACATACTCCATGATTTAGTGGACATCTCCCACTTTTTAGATGTACAATTTGTGGTATTCGCAGCCAGTAATTTCCTCCTATTCTCTTGGTACCATGTACCCTACGTGTTCCTCGCGGATAAGGCTGTTGAAATGGGCTTCGATGAAGCAAAGGCCAGCTGGCTCATTTCAATACTTGGACTCCTCAACACACTTGGAGAGGTATTTATAATTTTCCAAGAGTTACTAATTTATTTTTATTTAAAGAATATGTTTAGCTTATGATTAGAATATTGTTAATTTTATATTTAATCATTTAATAATATCATTATTATTATATAACTAATAATAAATTTGAGCAGAGAAGTTTATTTGGAAAATTATAGGAATAAAATGATTGGGATCATAGGCCTCGGAATGGTGTGGGGGGGGGCATGGGCGTAACTAGAGAATTTGGCTGTGGGGGCAGCTAACCTCAGAGGGGCCTGGAAAGCCCCATATTTTCTCTATTTTTTTGGGGCAGGGTGCTTTCTGGGGGGGCCCGGCACCCCCCTAGTTAAGCCCATGGGGGAGGGGAATGTACTCTTGCACATTGCCTTCTCCCCATTAGTATTATCCAGGAGTAAAAGGTAATGTAATAAAGTTCGAAAATTTTTTTCTTATTTTTGAATTTTTTAAATTGTACTTGTAATTAGATGGTTTTTTAAAATAGCGTCATATACCGAAAAAAAAATCTTGAAAAAAAATATTTGACCTCCTCCCCCTCCTCCCTCACTGTGAAAAAAAATGTTCCTACGATACTGTTTGGAATTATTCTCATCGTCGCTTTTGTCGCCTTTTTGGCCTATATACAGCATATTTATCTTTTAAATATATTTCAAGGACTCCTGCTGCAATTAATGACCAACCATGTGCTCCTGACAAACCGTGATAAATAGTACCCGCCGCCCCTATTGGAATCTATGTCAATTTCTAGCGGAGAAAAAAAACTATCATTCATTGAATGTTATTTAAAAGGCTTTTGAAGTCCTGCTCATACGTAATTCACACTCATTTTTTTTTTTTTACTTAGGCCTAGGGTTTGTATTTATCATTTATTTTTATTAACTCTTAATCGAATAAGAAAAAAATTGCCCAGTTTGGTGTTAACAAAAAATTATATTAAATCTAAAGATTTTATATTCGGAATTAATTAAAAACGGAAAAATTTACTCACCATTCTTCAAAATAATTGTCAGATTGGGAGCTGGAACCGCCCTGGAAGTAGGCATCCTGAGAGGTATTACTGGCAGCAGAAGCTACAGGGGTAGTGGTAGTGGAGCTGCCGTCGGCAATGTCGATGTCCAAGGAGGCTGCCAGCGCTGTGTATTAAAAAAATAATTTCAATTATAAGCTCTTTTTACGAATGAATAATTGTGTTTGTTATTTATTAATTCAATTTAATAGGAAAAACTCACCTCATATATGATTAGAGGACAGACAGTAAGGTCATTCAGCCTCAAATTCCATTTTTCTGGTGATGTTCACAGCTGAAAAAGAGAACTTCATAAGTATCTTTTATCACAAGATAACAAAGTATTGTTGGCAGAAACTCTCGGGAGACATATAGTCACTTGATACACTTGGGGAAGACAATAAGTAAAAATGTAATTGAAAAAGAGAATAAGGAAGCCCATTGCACAGGGTGACGACTGGCAAGTGCGAGAGGGGCATAATTGGAATAAAGAAAATGGCATATTTAGTTCCCTGAACCGCAGAAAGCAGGCTGCGCGGCTAGTATTTCATTAAATCAATTGTATACCAGTTGAATGTGCCTGGACCTTATCATTATCAAATATTATAGTATCGTTTCAAAGTCTATGCACCCTCAGATGCCGAAAAAGTTAAAAAAAAAATTGTATAACTGTATTCATAATCATAGATTTGAATATATTTTTAATCCATGTAGATGTAAAAGAATAAAAATATTAATAGTAAATAGAAAGGCGGACGACGTGGCCAGTATTTGATTAAAACACTTGTTCTGTACTAAACGTAGACACCTGGGAACCTATCCAATAAACGAGTTGAGACCTGCTCTGCAGAGGCTGGAAGACACATGAACCAAGAGCCAAAGTAAAGGCCTCCTTACACGGTCAATAATTAATGATACTTTATCAGATCGATTACTTTATCAGAATGACCATTAATAAGCATAAAGTAATGTCATTATCATAAACCGTGTAAAGGGGACCTTAAGAGATGGAGTCAAACGATGACCAGAAAGAAGGGGGAAGAAGAGAGATTATCATCAAATTTATATTTTAAAATAAAAAAATATTAGTAAAATCTATTTTTTGTTGTTAGGTAAATCAGGACGATTTTGTATCGATAAAATAATAATTGTGCTATATGATAAATATTTAATTTTTTTGAAGATTTCATTTTTATACTTAATTAATATTTAAACGAGCAATTAATATAACGAATGGAAGGAAATTACCTAAAATGGCTGTAAAGTTTAGAAGAAATTCGATTTTCTTGAGGAGCTCAGCGCTGAGGCGTCTGCCATGAAACGACGCCATCATACAACTAACGAGGGAAATAAATATTTGAAAATTTTGACACAGAAGAGATGTTAGCACAACGCGAGCCGTAGCTCGACTGGGGTTGGTCGGGATTCAGCTATTGAAAATATAGTAAAAGTGGGTTAGACTCGGGCCCCGGCTGGCTGATGTCGTCACTCTAATGATGTTGGACCTGATTGGCCTAGGACCTAGGACCATAGAGCCCATGCAAATAAAAAATTGGCAAAGATCCAATTTATTCTTATCAAAAAGCTACAAATATAGAAGAGAATAAAATTACCTATTTGAAAATAATAATAAAGAGAATTTAGTAGAAAATATTTACAAATGATGGGATGTGGCTGTGAATATCAATTAGTGTTGATGTGGAGGACAGCAGAATCTTATAGGGAAATAAAAGACTCTTTAATTGAACTAAATTTAGCCGAAACGTTTTGTTTAAAGGAGCCTGTTTTATTGAATAGAGGCTACCTTACTGGCTGCTGTCCTCCACATCACATATATATATATATATATATATATATTTATTTTTTTATTTTTTTTAATTACTTATATATACCAGTATTATTTATAAGAAATAAAAAAATCCCGCGGCCCGCCTTGAACATCTTTCTGGCCTGCCGATTTATCACACTTTTTCAAAATATATTTATTTTATTTTTTTCACCCCCAAAAAAATATCTATAGTGGGTCTAAATATATAATATGGGGATATATAATTTTATATGCGACTCGCAGAGTTATTATGCATTTCTAAAGTGGCCCGCCAATTTATTTGGTTTGGCCACACCTGATTTAAGACTTTAAATGGTATTTATATTAAATTACATTTTGGGATCCATATTTATAAAAAAAACTAATTAAAAGTAGTTTTTATTATAATACACTTTTACTTTCTCTATATTTGTATAGGCCTAGATATAAAGAAAGTATTGGATTCATGTAAAAAATTCGATGTCGAGATTTTGGATATACACGTTTTGAGGAAAAAAAAAATAGTTTTTGCAACATGGTCTGTCTATGAACAAAATATCTCAAAAACGAAAAGAGCTAAACCAAAGGGAAGTGGGCTGTGCGACAAACACACCAGACTTTTTTGAATATTTATGGTATCCTTTTAACTAAATAAAATTTTTTATTTGAACATGAATATATATTAAGTCCCACCCATGCGTTTTCTTCTTGTGATTATTTGTTTTTATAAAAGAAAATGAAATTCTTTATTGGAAATTTTCTAGGTTTGAACTAGGAAAATTTCCATTAAAAAATTTATAATATTTTTTTTTAAAAACAATTAAATAATCACAAGTGGAAAACGCATGGGTGGGACTTAACTTTGACGTTCACTGTACCATATTATAAAATTACTATCTGCCTCCGCTGAAATAGTTAGTGTAAAAAATTATATTAAAATAAATTGTAGGCTTTTATAAAATTTTTCTTACCTCATAAATGATCAATCATTATCAAAATCTTTTTTGATTTTAGGTGATTATCGGCTGGTTGGGTGATCAGCCTTGGGTAGACGTGCGTCTCGTCTACAGCTTCTGTATGGTAACTTGTGGCCTCTTCGTTGGAGGCGTTCCTTGGATCTCAAGCTACGAAGGATTAGCTATTCTTGCTGGAGGCTTTGGTCTCTCCGTAGCAGCAAACTACACTCTCATCGCCGTTTTGCTAGTAGATTTGCTTCCTATTGAGAGTTTCGCCCGAGCCTATGGTTTTCTTCTTCTTGTTCAAGGAGTTGCCAACTTGACAGGACCACCTCTTGCAGGTTAGAAGAATATACATATTTTGATTTAATTAACTTTTTAAAGGCGTGGAGCTTTTTTTTTTAAATTATATAAAATTGAAAAATCATCACGGGACGTAATAGACAGGAATATCCGGAGAATAATCGACCAGTTTTGATGGGCCATTCTTGATCACCTGTACAAAATATATATATTTATATGATTTGTATTGAAGATTCATTTTTCGATCCTCCTTAGGTTAGATATTATTCTGTTTCCACAGCTAGAACACCTTTGATAAAGTGTTCTGACACATAGAAGTTCAAGAAAATTATTTCTTTTTTTAATTATAATTTTAAGAATTGAGCTTAAAAGATTTGAGCTTAAAGGGGCCGAGCCTCATCAGGAAAAAATTTCAAGAAAATGATTTTTTTTTTAAATTGAAATTTTAATCATGAAAATTATTTTTTAATTAGAGGGTCCCCCCCCCCCTCTGCCTGAGGCCCTGACCATCGACACAAAAAGTATCACATTCGCCTGATGATCAAGACCCGGAGCGGGGTATGCAACTAACCGGAGGACGAGGAAGAAAAAGCCATCCAGATTACACAGCCAAATGGGGATACAAAATAAAATTATGTAAATCACTCAAAAATGGCTGTTATTATTTCTACGAAACTTCCTACTTAGAGATTGATTAAAATTGGTGGCAATATGAAACAATTTTGTATCACGAGCAAACTATTATTATTGTTACCACCTGATGTTGGTGTATATATAACGACTCGGAGAAATAAATCCAGCTGTTTTGTTTGTTTAGTTCACACTAGATTATTCTATTAGGCAAATATTTAGTTCCAAAATTTATTGAAAACTATGGTAGTATAATAATTATTAGGAAAGGCGACAATTCTATTACCAATGGGGGCGATTCGATTGCTATCGAAATTGCTAAATGACCCACGTTTCTCCAAATAATTATTACACTTTCATAGGACATAGGTTTTCATAACATTATGAAAGTGAAAATGGTAAAGATATTTACCTAATCAGGGCCGTAGACATGGGGTCCAAATCCCCTGGTTGATAACTAAACGCAAATGATGATAATTAATTGGCCTACCTATAATATAGGAAATTATGGTGTCATTATTTACTTGTATTTTAATTTCCAGAAAGATGCAAAATACGTAATATTCTCTCTTCTGTTTTAGGTTGGCTGTACGATGTGACTCGTAGCTACGACCTCTCTTTTTATTTAGCAGGATTTTTTATTATTTTAAGTGGAGTGCTCTTGGTGATTGTGCCCAGAGATCGAAATCGAATTTGTTGCTGTCCAAGTTATAAATCATCATCAAATATGGAGTCAACACCAAAGAACTCTGGAACTAAACTCTTGTTTAGTCAAAAATGAATTTTTAAGACTGTTATTAATAATAATAAATTATTTTTGTTATAACTTTATGTTAAATAAATCTATCTTTTTATTATTAATAAAAATCTAGTACAAAATACATATCAATCTATAGTTAAAAAAAATAAATTTTAGAAACTGGTCTCATTAAAAAAATGTATTTAAAATTAAAATTTTTAATGATTTCTAACCTTCGAAATATCCAAATTCATTAATAAGATTCGGAGTATGAGCTCACAATTGTCAGACAATCACAACCGCGAGAAGATAAATATCACAAGTCAGGCTACTATCAATTCAGAAAGGTATTTGAGAAGCTTGAAGTTGCAGCGTCAGGTAACCATCGGAAATTGCATGTTACTTTCTCTTGCATATATATTGTAAAATATAGAGAAAGTATTGCGATCATGTCAAAAATTCGATGTCGAGATTTTGATGGATATACAAGCTTTGAGGACTCCGAATCCCCAAAAGTGGATCTCACAAATTGGCCTATCTGTCTGCTTGTGTGTAATGATTTTAAGCATGGAGGAATTGAGCTACGTGATTGAAATTTTATATTTAAGTTAAGTATCCTCCGGGACACTCAAAATTAGCTTTTGAACAAAATCAGCCAAAAAGTTCTAGTACTTTACGGAAGTACTTTTTCAGTTTTTTCGAATTTCTCAAAACCGGCTTTAACGATTTTGATTAAAATTCAAAAATCAACTATTTTTTAGATACTCTTAAAGATGAATATTCTCATTTTGTCTTGAAAATTGTTTGAAATGCACTTTACTGATGTAGTATTTCAGATTTTTCAAATTCATTTTCCGGCTCCTCCTTCCATAGAGCCAATGTTAAATCCCTTTGGGGATTTGCATGTTAATTTCGATTCGAAAGGGGGTCCGGGGTTCCCTTTGGAACTTTTTACACATTAAAAAAAATTTTTTTCCAATTCTTATCAAATTTTGAATTTATTTAGGATTTTCTTGCATGGATTCTTTATATCCCTTCTAGACCATACTAAAATCTTTAAATCTTGACAATTATTAGTTGCTGACAAATTTGATGATGAGGATTTGATAATGAATAAAATAATCTTGATTATTTAGGTTTATCAATGGAAGAGTTTTATTAAATCATTCTTGATAATTTATTTACTTTTTAATTTTTACTCTTTTGGTCTATTCTCATTGCTTGCATCTTGAGAGTCTGGGTTATATATTTTAATGTTATCTTGAGTTTTTCATCTTACATTAGATTGAAGAAAATATCTTACTAATTATTAAAAAGAATTAATTTTTCCAATCTATTGTTACATATAGGATAATAAGTTCAGTCTTCTCAGAAATCTAAAGAAATAGGAAAATAAGGATTAAAAAAAAAGGAAAAATATTTGAACATATTTATGTTTAAATAAATTAATGGCTTAAAAGCTAACAAGTGATTATTAGTAAAATGTGAGATATTAAAATATGAATTAAAGGGAAAATTAAGTCACTAAATTAATGAAATTCCAAAATATCTATAAAAAAAAAAGACTATATGAAAATAATATTGTAGATTTTTATTGAACTTGGATATTTTAAAAACCACTAGACCTCTTGTAGTTTATTTCTTGGACAATTTATAGTTAGTGTAAATTCAATATGAATTTATTAATTAGTAATTCTAACCAGGGGCGCCGAACGAATTTGATAATCAGGGGGGGGGGCAAAAATTTTTTTTTTTAGGAAAATTAAAATAATTTAATATGTTCAAATAGTATAAAACAAAAACAAATCCACTATAAAACCTTAAAAATTTTAAATAAAATCACAATTTTAATAAAATTAAAATTTTAAAAAATTTGCCAGTGATTTTATCAAAAATTTTTCGAAAAATTTGAAAAAAATGAATTTCTTACTCATTTAATTTTTTAAATTTAGAAGATTTTATTTTTAAAAAGTAAAAATATATCATTTTTAAAAATAAATGAAATAAAAGAAATTTTCCCCCTCTCCCCCCTGAATGCCAGGGGGCATGACCCTTGCCTCCCCCCCCAGTTCCGCCCATGATTCTAACAACTGACAAAATTGGCAATGAAATAAACCACCCAAGTGATCCAGAGATTTAATTAAATAAGAATAAATATAGAAAGATATAAGAACCCATCAAATACTCTAAACACAATTACTTATTATTATTTTACTAAACGTTCATGCATTCAAAAAATTCATTTACACAAAGAAAATAGAAATTTTTAAATTTCATATTTCTTTTTTAACTACAAGAACAATTTTAGGCCTGTTCCCGAACTACTGATAATTCTTTATGCAATCAAATTTAATAAAATAAAAAATTTTCTTAGATTTTAGATAATAAGATAAATGGTAAAGTATATACCTTGATTTTTTTATTTTAATATCCTCGTATTCATTTCTTTAGTTTCACAAAGGATGTCAATACTTGAATTCATTTTTCTTAAATTATATTTTCATTTTTTACAAATGAAGGGCTTAGTGGGATATAGTCATAAGCCACCATTTTGTAATTTTGGAGATATTCATGCCATTGCGTTCTTTAAATCCACACAAAGAAGTTTCTTGAATTTACAATAGTGGGCTGTATATAATAGGTGGAAGTTCTTTATTTGGCCAGCTAGTGATGATTTGAGAAGTAAGATAGTCATAAGCCACAGCAAAATGGCGACGAAATCTGGAGGGAATGAAAATTTCTCTTCTTCTTCTTCTGTCCTAGCCTTATTCCCGCTATGCGGGGTCGGCAGACCTCACTATATCCTTCCAGCCCTATCATGCGTTTTTGCGAACGAGAAGGATAGAACAGGCCGGCCCGTCGCACGGTCTGACGCCGGTTGAAAAGAGGAAGGAAGAGACAGACATACAAAGAACAGAAAGACTGTCTGTCCCAGCTCGGGTTGCTCGTGGTCGCCATCCACGTACCCACAAGATGTGGGCCCCTGCGCGAAGGGAATGAAAATTTCTCTCGTGTTCAAAGGACTTCTATGAGGAAGAGTTGCAGGAGCAGAGACTGGCAGCCAAATATTTTTTCTTTAAATATTTTATAGGGCCGACGTTTCGGTCTCGATAGAGGCCATCTTCAGGCCCCATAAGTGTCAAGGAAATATATATAATTTGCAGTAGGCAGCTATGTGTAATGATGCTCATCAGGTGAGAGATCTTTCAATGTATATTTCCTTGACACTTATTGGGCTTGAAGATGGCCTCTATCGAGACCGAAACGTCGGCCGAATAAAATATTTAAAGAAAAAAATTTGGCTGCCAGTTAACAATAACGTTAGATTTGATTACTATAGAATAATTAATTGATAGAACTATTAATATTAACAAGAACACTTGGACAGAATATCAAGGAGACGAAAGAGAAAATTTCAATTTTAATATTTGACGGATAATTTACTTATTTAGAAGCAATAAACCTTCAAATACTAAAATCTTCCACTGAGCCCTTCAAATATTTTATTAATTGGCTGAATATAGTAAAAGGGATTAGAAAATATTGGAAATAATGAAATTCATTTATTTCATTATATTTTAAATTAAAAAAATCTCGATTACGGATTTTTTTGCATTTCAATACTTTCTCCCTATATATTTATTTCATGTATCAATATAGATGAGTTGAGATAATATTAAGGAAATTTAAGTAAAATTTAAATAGTAAATGAAATGTTTAAAAAAATTTTTTTTAATTACCTTTAAGTTGGAAATAATTAATTCTTAATATTGTATAAATATTATTTCATCCTTAAAAAAATTCATTTTTTAAAGTTTATATTTGAAGCATTAAAATATAAAATTCCTCTCCTATCTTTGGAAATGCCCTTTATTTTAATAAAAATGAAAACGAAATGATAATCTAATACTAAAAAATAATTAAATAATTAAAAATAAAATAAATATATTTAGGGATAATCGCCAATTAAAAGCTGAAATCATAAAATAACAAATATTACGAAGAAGATTCTATCGTTAAAGATGCTATAGTGGATTTAATTGATTCAATAAGAGTCTCTCTGGGGACTTCCTTTTCTTCCCGAGTGACGACATTTCGTAATTTCACTACTCCACGTTCCAATTCGGATTCACCGAGGATTATCGCCAACGGGATTCCTTGCTCTTCGCAATATTGCAGTTGAGCCAATAATTTTGGGTTTTTCTTGTAAGAATGTTCCGTCTGAAAAAATAAATTAATAATTAAAAAAATAATAACGTATATTTTGAGTTAGTAAATATCTCTTCCAATCAGGTAATAGTCGGAGAGCTGGCGACGAAAATGGGCAAGAGTTTACTGAAGGTTGATATTTTCAGAATAGGTTGCATTTTAGTAATGGAAAGATACTCTAGAGCAGCGTTTCCCAACCTTTTGAAGTCCACGGCACCCCCAAAGGTGGTAGGGAATAATATTACACACTAGCGGCACCCTTCCTTTTTTTCCCCTATCAAAACGAAATTTTTTCCGTCCTGGGGCAAATTTTTTTTTCATTGCGTGAAAATCATTTGGCCCTTTTTTGACAAAGCTTAATTTTTTCCGACCTACGAAAATTTTGCCGCTTCCATTTTAATCATTTGACTTTTTTTAGCAAAACTTTATTTTTTCCGCCTCTTTTATTTTTATTTCTTTTTATCTAAATATCTCGCGCACCCCTTAGCATTCTCCGCACCCTTAGGTGCCGGCACCCGGTTGGGAACCACTGCTCTAGAGTCAGCACTTCCAGTACCGAGGCCTTTGGCGGGAATAAGCCGGTAAAGTTGTAATATTTATTAGCATCTCTAAACTGTTTTCTGAAAGCTTAAAATTTGCAGACAACAAGCAAAAAGAATATAAAATAGGAATCTAACAGTCAGACAGTGAAATTTTGGGGCACGTGGAGTCAGCGCTAGCTCAAAACTGTCAAAAAAGTGTCGAACCCAAAGTGTTTTCTGAAGGCTGAAACTTTCCAAAATAATAATAAACAAGTGGTCAAGTTAACTAAGGTGCTATGGGAAACTAAATATATCTCGACACAAAAAATCTGGTGTGACTGGCGCACTTACTTACAGAAGGAGGAAGAGAAATTGTGTGCTGTGCGCCAGTCACATCAGATTTTTTATGGCGAGATATATTTAGTTTACCATAGCACCTTAGTTAACTTGACCACTTGTTTATTATTATTTTGGAAAGTTTCAGCCTTCAGAAAACACTTTTTGACAGGTTTGAGCTAGCGTTGACTCCACGTGCCCCAAAATTTCGCTGTCTGACTGTTAGATTCTTATTTTATTTGAAGGAGGTATATATAGTTGAGTGTTGAAAATCAAATAGGAAGAATGAATGAACAAGCAGCTAGTTATATTTCAATTTATTAATAATTCATTCATTCTTCCTATTTGATTCTTATTTTATATTCTTTTTGCTTGTTGTCTGCAAATTTTAAGCTTTCAGAAAACAGTTTAGAAATGCTAATAAATATTACAACTTTACCGTCTTATTCCCCCTAAAGGCCCCGGTACTGGTAGTGCAAAGTCTAGAGTATCTTTCATTACTAAAATGCAACCTATTCTAAAAATATCAGCCTTCAGAAAACTCTTGGCCATTTTGGTCGCCAGCTCTTGGACTATAATACAAGCTTTCACGCTGTGAGATCTACAGCTGGTATCGTTTCGAAAAAAAAATTGACTTTGAATGCTAATTTAAATTTTGATAAGTTTGGAAAGAAGTTTATTCAACTTCAGTCTCAATTGAAGTCATATGATGCTCAAAGGTGGACGAAATTTATTTGGCTGACTTGTATATATACGGGTATATGTTGATAATTTAGTATGAAGTAAGATTAGCAATATTAGGAAATGGCCAGCGTTTTAAAACGCCTTTAAGGCCAATTACTTTTTAATTTTTGAGTATTAGAAAAGTAAAAGATTAAAAGAATTGTTGCCGTATCCACCTTTGATATTTTATACATGTGACCGAAAGATGTGAACGGACAGAGAGTCATTAGTGAATTTTATATATATATATATATATATATATATATATAAGGATCATCAGCCATTTAACCCACCATCTTAGATATGGATGAAATTTTTTTTTATTTGTTGCTTTTACTATCTTTAGTAAGAATCTAAAATTATATTATAATAATTCTAATACTTTTTGAGAAAAAAAGTCTTTAAAAGTTGGAAAAAATGAGCATGGAAAGCAAGCAATGATTAATTAATTTTTTTTTTTCTACATCTTTTCCTGAATATATCAGTGCAAATTTCAGCTTAAGTTTTTTTTGATTAATTGTTAAATTTCCCCCCTTTTTTAAATTTTTTTTGGTAAAAGCAACAAATTAAAAAAATTTCATCCAAATCTGAGATGGTGGGTCGTGTGCTGTGCGACGAGTCACACCAGATTTTTATATCATATTTACGAATAATATAAAAATAATAAATAAAAGTGATTGTCACAGCAGTAGTCAAGTTGGGGACCAGAACATTTAAATAAAATATTTATATCGGCTTAGATTAAATTTCTAACTAGACACCTTGTTAAAATAATGATCTTATAGACATTCTACCTTGATATTAGCATCCCAGAGTTCTCTGCAGACCGACAACCGATGAGTGAAGAGATTCTTTTGAGCACTTGCAACGAACACTTCAACTTCGGTTGATCGTCTTTTATCGGTAGCCTTCTGAGCTCGTTGTTCCAAAACACTAAAACATCTCTCGACTCCGATAGAGACACCAACACACGGGACGGATTTGTGTTTCGGATCGAACATCGAGACAAGTCCATCATATCGTCCGCCTCCTGCAATCGATCCTAATGACGCTCCTCCGCCAAACGATTCAGTACGATCTCGTGAATTTGTATGGTTAGAATTCGAAATGTGATTTTCTCCCTCGGAACACAAAGCGGCTATATCATCTAACAAAATAAACAAAGAATAACATTAGTTTTGTTTATTTAATAAGTGAGGCAATATTAACAGAACCGCCGTTATATAAAAGACTTAAGGGAAATAATGAATTTTCAAAAATATCTGTCAATATAATTAAATAATAAATGGATTGAAATTTTTTAAAGTTTATTTATTTTACCTTGGAGAAGAATTGCTTCATAAATAATCCCTGTATAGTAGTCCAATCCTCTTGCAAGAGATAGATCAAATCGAACGACATCGTTAAGGCCCATTAGATTACTATATTGGCAAAATAAACGCAAAGCCTGAAAAAACATTTTCAATATTATAATCAGTTTTCAGAAGAGAAAGATATCGTTGATGTGTTTAAAATTAATTCCAGGAAAAGGCAGTAGCAGTAAATTGAGCTCACTAACAAATTTTGAGTAGTTTTCAATAATAAAATAAATTAATTTTCAAATGAAAAGAAGAATTTCGAAATATATACATATATATATATATTTAAATATATTGGCCTGGTCATTATTTTTAAATTGAGTTTTAATTGACATCCACCTCAACTCGTATAAATCAAACAAAATAAAAAAAATTAATTGTATATATTATTTTGGTGTTTTTTCATCTGCATCGGGCATTAACTTTAGTTTAAACACTCCTAAAATTTATTCATTGTTGATTAGAGTTTTTGAAGCTCTATATATCTTATTTTCTTCATAAATATTAGAATTTAGTAAAAATAAAGGAATTGAATTTACCTCAAGGCCTTCGAGAGCAGCTTTAGATTTGTTAAGTACAGAATCATTCTGTAATTTTTCCACCAATTCTAATCCTCCCGAAAGTCTGACATAATTGCCTATTCGATCTGCAGCTTCGGGAGCCAATCCCTTCTCTTCGACCATTTCATGACGAACTTCTGGCCAGGTAAGCTAAAGTAAATAGGAGAAAAAAACAAAACATTATAAATATATATGTAAGGGCAATAAATTTCATTTATTTTGATTATAAAATTTGCCGAACTATTATCAGATTCAGGGCCGGATCTAGGTGGGAGGGCAGTCACGCATGTGCTCCGGGCGGCAGATGCCAAGGGGCGGCAAAATAGCAAAAGTGGTCCACAAAAACAAAATGAATTTAGCAGTGTTCGAATTTGCCGCCTCTAGGCAGTGGGCTCTTTTGCCGCCCCCTCCCCTTCAATCACTCCAACACTGAGAAATACCCTAATACGCCGGCGGACTTCTGATTACCTATACCCTTTGAGCAACAAATATTTTTTTACTTGAAAAAAAAAAAAAAAAAATTATAGGTTAAATAAGCTATTTTTTTACAAATTTTGCCGTCTCACACGTGCCTGGTTCGCCTCTTCGATAATACAGTCCTGGAAATTAGTTATTAAGAAACGTTTGAAAAGTGAACATATCGATTACCCCCCCCCCCAAATCCCTCGAATTTTTTTAAAAAGGTTTTTTTTATTTAAAAAAAAATTTTTTTGTTTTTTTTTTTATTTTAAGAAAAGAAATGTAAAAAAAAAGGGGGCGGGTTAAATTAAAAAAAATTTGTTTTTTTGGTTTTTCCAACAGAAAGAATGAGACACACCAAAAGTTTGTGGGAAAAAAATTCCTCCAAAAAAAAGAAAAATACTTTGTTTTTAATTACGTTAAACCCCACCAATGGATTTAAAAAAAGGAAACCCCCAATTATAACAATATAAACCCAATATACAAAATTTAAAAATAAATTCGAATTTCAAAATCCACCCCCCCTAAGAAACAAGAATTACAGTTATCCGTGGTGGATATATGGTTAGGCCCTGAGCCAGGCCCTAGGGCAGCAAAATTTTAGAGACGAGAAAATTTTAAAATTTTAAAATTATAATCAATTTGGCTTAGTTGCAGTGACGGCGCGGGGGAAGGGAGGGGGCGACATATTATAATATTCAGAAGGAGGGGGCGGCATATTATAATATTAGTAAGGATGAGGCGGCAAA
Source organism: Euborellia annulipes (assembly GCA_023213315.1). NCBI lineage: Eukaryota > Metazoa > Arthropoda > Insecta > Dermaptera > Anisolabididae > Euborellia > Euborellia annulipes. Next base: position 56,177 of record JAKCPI010025459.1, on the reverse strand, counting down.
TTAAATTTTGCCCCTCTTAACAAATCTCCTAGTTCCGGCCCTGATCACATTGATTAGAATTTTAAGTCACTTTGCAAAAGAATGTTATTTCAGAGATATCGAAATATAATTGATATAAAACGCAAAGTATGGGAATATTTGTGGATCTTAAATTAGCTTGGGAAAATTCATGGTCGACATCCACCTGTTGTATTGATAAGTAGCAGAATGAAACTAAAGATTTTTTTTTTACCTTATCTAATTTATCAACTGCGCTGCATATTGTTTTAAATTGATTATTAGGAACTCCACAGACTTCAAAAATGCCATCTAAGAGTCGTCGGTGATTAAATTTAATGACATATGATCCCATTTCTAAATCGTTAAGAATCTCAGCTACAACGCGAACACATTCAACATCTGCCAGCATAGGATCATAGTTTCCTGCTATATCGAAATCCTGTAAAATAAAAAAATATTTCATTATAAAATTAAAAAAGGATTTATATTTCTTTGCGGGGTAGGTATGCAAAAAAGAAATCACAAAATTGACTGTCAAGATTTTCATAGAAGTCTGATTTCAAAAATAAGCAAAATAAACTGTCACTATAACTAAGAGAGACTGCAGGGCTAACATTGAATAAATGCTCAAACAATGATTGGGCACTATTGGTTGTATAAACATTATACGAATTTTAAACTTTAAGTTTTTTTCGGTTTTGTTAAAACAACCGACCATTTTTTTCGAGTGAGGGACCGCAGAACAGATTTCTGTTGAAATATCGCCATAATTTTTTTTACTATCTCAATACTTTCCCTTACACTATATTCTTTGTTGAAATAGCCCATATTCGTTCCTAATTTACTGTTTGCCAACTATTAACCTAGAGAGGGGCAGGGTGAGAAGTCATAGATGTAGATTATGGTGATGACTATAGAACTTTTTTTTTCGAATTTCAAAATGCTTTCTATATCACTGGGTGAACTTTTGCATATCAAACCATAATGTAAAAGTTGCCCCAGGCAGCCAAATACAAATTTTTTTTTGTAGCCACAATAGGAAGGTTTCATAAATATTGGTGTAAATTCAATCCACGAGATATATATACCGATATATCAGTATATCGTTATAGAATGTTTTGGTTTTTCTTATGTTCTATGGTAAAATATGGATGCCTCCGTTTCATTTTGTTTTTTTGCAAAAAGAAAAATATCAAAATTTCTCAATTTTTAAGTTTGACTTGTTTAGGACGTTATTTATGTTTTTATTATTTTCTTTTTTTTCAGGTTAAATAACTCATAAAATAAATATCAAAACATAGATACGTCAGTTTGGTACAATGGCCTACTTTAAGTCGAATGATTCAGTAAACGAAAATTCTAAAATTTGGGAGAAAAATTTGCCACGTTCGAATAGAGGTCGAATAGAGGACATAAAAGGAATTTGCCAAAAATAAAAAATTTCAACGAGTATGTCAGGCTACCTCCTGCAAGAAAATCATATGATATCATACGCTACTTGATCACGAGTATTTAAAGTCAAACTCTGGGGGAATTTTTTCTAGAATAATCATGAAATTCTTAATTTCTATAAAAGCTTCATCGAATGGCATTGCAGATAATGAAGAGTTTTTTTGTCATCACATGTAGATGTAGGTACCAAATGCAATGATTTGACTTACACATTGATAAAATTCCCGGTATCGACCTCGAGTCATCGCTGGATTATCCCTCCGGTACACTTTAGCGATATGATATCTTTTGATATTGGATATCTTATTCATGGCAAGATATCGAGCGAAAGGAACTGTGAGATCGTAGCGGAGAGACAACAACTCTCCTCCTTGGTCTGCTAAATCGTATATCAATTTTGAATCTTCACCATATTTTCCAGTTAATACTTCCTGAAATCATAAGAAAAAATTATTAGTTAGAGATACAATAATGATTAAAGTATGACTTTTTTAAATGATCGAGGATATAGTCAGATATCAAGATTTTCTAATGAAACAATTCCTCTTTTGAACCGTTTCTACATGTTTAATTTACTTGTCATTATCAGCCTTACAAAGTATTTTTGTCTTGAAGAAACGACATACAAGTACGTAATTAGATTTGTCCATATGTTGCTATGTGGCTGAACTCTTAGAAAGATCCCAAAAAAGAAATTTTTCAATAGAGGCTTATTACCTGGCTGCAATCTCTTTAATCAAATCTCTATTACCCAGAGTTACTCGAATTACATCCAATATAAATAAATTTAAAAAACTTATCTACTCTTATTAATAAAGATGAACAATAAGTATCTTTGTAAAATTAATAAAATAAAACTATTTATCTATAATTTAATTATCTCTATTTAAAAATTGTTTGTATTTATTGACCTAATAATGAATATACTTATATTTTCCTATTACATAAATACGTAATGAGAAAAGATAAAAAAATTAAGCGTAGTTTAAACTAATTAAAAATAATAATATTATAATAATATATTTTTTTTATCTTAGTTTTTCTATTAAATACATATCAAACTGTTCAAAAGGAGAACATCTGATCTCATTTCAATGAAAATATCGATCAAGTGTGAGAATAAAGTGAGATATCAAAATACATAGGTGTTCAACGTCCCAATATATTTCAATTTTCTTTTTTTTTATTTTGTATTTTTTGGGTATAGGCGGAAGGGTGAGAAGGATTTTAGAGTGCGTGATAAATTATAAAATGGATAATTTCGAAACACTTTGATCGTCCCACTCTAGGGTACCATGCCAACCTAAACTCCGCGTCGACTGGGTCACGTGATCACTCTACTCGCAAGTATTAGGCTACTAGATTAGAACATGTTCTAATCCAGTCGCAGCGACTATTTAGTAGTAGCGAGTGGAGTTAGTAGTAGCGACTAGGCTGTGTCACACGATGCGATCACTCACTACTATTGAAATAAGCAGCGACTGAATCGCCCCGAGTGACCCTGGCTTATGGCTCATGACGGGCCACTGCAAACCACCACTATTGTGTAAAGAGTATGGTTTATAGTGGCGGCCGGCAGTAAACCCGTGGCAACCAATGAAGTGGTCTGTAATAGACCATAGAATAGTTAATACTCGAGTAATTTTAGTTTTGTTAAAAACGCTGGAAGAAGGTGGCTTTTTTTAGCCACATTACCATGTTCAAGGAAAACCCGATTATAAATTTTATATAACAAGTAAATACCGTTTATGTATTAGATTAAACATTAAAAGAAACTCCCATTTTACCTTAAGTTCAAATATTGGCGTGTCAATGGTTTCTGCTCCATGTCTTTTGAAGACAGCGACTATTTTCTCAAGTGTTTTATTCCTGAGTGCCATCTGTTCAGGATTATAGTCCCTTGTGCCTTTCGGAGTCTTAAGAGTGAATCGTTGTGCACTTGCAGTCTCTTCCTCCCCATTTTCCTTCAGTTGGGCTTTCAAAGATAGCAATCGACTTACTTCTTCGGAAATCTTAAAAAGACAAAAAGAAAAAATCGAAAAATTATACAAAAAAAAAAACAAGAAAATTTTGTTAATGAGGGTGTATGTAACGTTAGGTCTCAAATTATTATGAAATATTGTAGTTTGATAATGGTTAAATAAAAATGTTAAATAATAATATCAAGAACAACAAACTCATACTAAATATTATCAAATAAATACCTAATAATAATTTATAGATATAATGTTTTTAGATATACATGTATATATTATGTCCTTAATTTTTTATACTCAATTATGTAAGTAATTGTAGGTGCTTTCAAATTTTATGAACAATTCCTTTTAATTAGGGGAGAGGAAAAATAAATTATATAAATTATTTTTAAAAAAAATTGAAATGAAAAGTGACTCTTTGAACTAATACATAGACGCCGGCCGGGATTTGGGTGGGGGCAACAAATTTTTCCAGAATTTTTTGCCTTGGAAACTAGGGGCTCTTATTTGTAGGAATTTATTAATTACATCATTTCGCATTAATCGAAGACATAAATAAAATTCCAGTATGTTTTCCGCACGTTTGGATTTTATTTATATGGATTATTAATAATGAATCGCTCGGAAGGCTGTTCAAAGGCAGAAGTAATAGCCTCGCCACTGTCAGACAAATAAATATGATAATTTGATAGTCAAAAGTTGCAATCATACAAATAAGAGTAGGCAGTGGTTAAGACCAAGAACTAAGAACCATTCACAAATTATAAAAAAAAAAAGATAAAATGATTTCAACAATAATAATATGATTCATTACCAGTTTCCTATGAAATTCGAGTACTAACGTTTCACACATTATTTTAAATAATTAAAAATTACCTTAGTTTGAGAGGAATAAAATTTACAAGATGAATATATATTCGATAAAATACGGTGATGCCCATCAAGTGATGATTTAGCCAAATGTTGTAACATACGAAGCGGCGTCATTTTTTATTTTTTTTCAAAATTTTTATTTTTGGAGATAATCCCACCCGGTGGAGACAGGAACAGCCGTTTTCAAGAGAGATTTCTCAGTGTGAGATAAATGGATTTTAAACCAGCGCACTTTATACAGCTATCAGCTGACAGACCATCACCAACAACCAAACGAATATTTTCAATATTTATTTTTTTTTTTATTTACTATTTATTATTAAAAAGATTTAAAAAAATAAGAAAGAAATGCTTTACATTAAAGTTTTCATATTTAAAACAATGATTCCCAAATTTTATATCTGAAATAATTTCATAGTAGATCGTGGCTGTAGTTGATATGTTGAATAGGGAAGCCAATTAATTGAGCCTCTATTTAGTAATTAAGCACTCTTTATTGGAACGTTTCGGCCGGGATCAACGAACAAGGCTGAAGATAGCAGGGTTGATCTCGGCCGAAACGTTCCAATAAAGAGTGTCTTACTAAATAGAGCTCAATTATTAGCTACCCCTCTTCCCTATTCAACTGAAATAATTACTGTATTTTCAAATTTTTTTTGGTAATTTTTTTAAAGATATCTTGATGAACCGTTCTGTTCTCTAGAATTTTTTATATACAGTATAGTATATCTATTTTTTGATGGAATGAGACTTTATCTTTTTTATTTCTTCTTTTAAATCATTCAGCCTTGAATTCAAATCCCCATCAGTAAAAAAAAATTAAAGGAGCAGATGAAGAAAATGTCTTTCTTTTCTTGTTTTTCTTATTAACTTTCAATTTTATTCTCTTATTGTCTTTAAAGACAGTCTTTTGATTCCTTTTGTATGATGTAGAATTAGTTTATCACTCCTTTGTAACAAATTTTTCAAAAAATACAGAAATTGGGAAACATTATTTCAAATACCAATAGTGAAACTAAAAATTAATACTGATGAAGATAGGGAGCAGCCAGGTGGAGATTGGTGAGAAGGATGAATAAATAAAATCCGGAGATGATTTTCAGGCAAATTTATTTGGATTAACTCCTGATGATCATCATTCTTCGTTTGGCTCCATTCCCTTTCACATGTGTACTAGCGTGATTAATCACAGCTTTTAATGACGAAATTGAGGGCTATTTGTTTTCTTGACCCCGCATGATCCTGAAGAAGGAGTGGTTTTGTGTCCGAAACGTTAACCCATAGCGGAAGGAGTTTAATCCAAATAAATTGGCCTGAAAATTATCTCATTCATCCTTCTCTCCAATAAAAATTAATTACAAACTCTATGCTTATAGTGAATTTCGAAAATACATGAATATTTTCAAGTTTTTAAAAAGAAAATTTAATAATTTTTCTAAGGTCGATAGTTGATTGAAAAATTTTAATATTTTCTTTAAAAACTCTAAACTATTGACCAGGAAATTTTTGTAACTTGTATTAAACTTTAAGATGGAGAAAATTATAAAATATAACAAGGATTAGAAAAGATTTTATATATACATTGAAGGAAGGGGAAGTTTATAATGATAATGATAACTCGGCTCTATACGAAGAGGCAAAAGGAACATTTCTCAAGTATAAATTTAGAAAGTATAAAGACGGAGAGAGTGAGTGAGACAAATTAGTAATAATAGACCTTGATATGGTACAATTAAAGTAAAAGTTTCAATACAAAGAAAAAAATTTATTGGCATTTGGAAAAACGGAAAGAAGAGTTTAAAAAATTTCCTTTTTTTTTCAAGGTCTTTTTGTTTCATTTGGAATAGATTAATATTAACAAGCACGACATTGAGTGAAGGTGAAAAGGAATTTTTAAAAAAATTGAAAACTATTGAGGGTGATTGCAACTAAATATTTATAAAATCTAGTTATAGGCAAAGCAAAAAAAGTCCTTTGTTCAAATAAAAACTAAATATCACTAACATCAAGAAAATTAAGTTTTTAAGTGAAAAATAATATTTCTAAATTGTAATCACTAAATAAAAGAAAATTTTTTCTACAGAGACAAAGAAGAAAAGAAATAATGTTGAACAACATGACAAAAACAAGCAACATAAAAAAGAAGATTACATACAGGTGGATGAACTTAAAAATCAAGCAAGATCATCATCAAATGCCAATTGCAAATTATACAAGAAAAAAAAAATAGACATATTATATATGAAAAAAAAAAAAAAAAAACTGAAGAGTGAGTGCATTCTTGAGTTCTTAGTTTCAAGACCTTGAAGCCGAATACAAAGTGAGTGCAGAGAAAGAAGAAATGGAGGTCAACAAGACAAGCATCAGATCAGTGCATCAGATTTATTATGCTCTTCTGGAATATACAGAATGTATAGTTTTATTAACCCGCAAAAATTTAAAAGGATCTCTTTCCATTATTTGAACTAAATCACCAAGGGGAATAATTTTTTTTATTATTTTTTTTGCATAAAATAGTTCCATCCATATGTTAACTAGATATGATTATTTCATTGTTTTTTAAAAAAATATTAAATATTCTTAATTGAAAACTTTCATGTTTCAAACCTAGAAATTCATTTTATAAAAACAATGAAATAATCACATATGTGGAAACGAATAGAAATGCTTAATATTGTTACTCACTTTGTTAGTGAATGTTCAAAATGTTCTAAAATTTTTATTTTTTGTTAATCTACAAAAAAGTGCAAGTTGATAAAATTATAACGAAGTTTGATCTTGTTATCAATTTAAATTATGAAAGCAAATGTCTAATTCTATATACGTCAACAAATTTAAAATAAAAAACCAGTTTGATATTTAAATTACATTTGAAAAGAGGAAAACCAAAAATAAAGCCATCACGAAAAAAAAAGAGTGCAGAACTATTATTTTTTTTGTGTAATATTTTGACGGTTGGACGACCTCACCTGATCACAAATCAAAAGTCTTGCATCGATGCCTGGTCCCAAATCGAGAAAACGAGCACGTTCTTCCGAAGAGAAACTGCTCATATGCAAATACCAGCGACGTAAATTAACAGAGGAGCGAATTAATGATTCACTTAGATTGGTACAAAGTCGTACATCAATTTGACAAGGCACTGCACCGCAAAGATAACTATTCGAGCTGAGAATTTTATCTAATTTCGAAATATTACTAGGATCATGAAGATCCACATTCTGAAAATGATATCGAAAATGGAATTTCATTAGAAATTAGGAGCAGAGTAAGAATCAGGAAAAAGAGTAACAAAATATTTTATCAGAATAGGGCTACTATTTAAAATTTTAATTATTTGAGGGTGAATCCTTTTTATATAACAAGTTATTTAATAATTGGATATCGTCTTTATAAAATCCATAAAAAAGAGAAAGAAAATTAAAAGAAAGTGACAGAAAAAAGTGAGAGTTTATTTTAAGAAACATGACTTCGGTATAGTAAGTAATAAAGAATGAAAACAAGGCAATTTAATTTATTTGACCATTATAAAATAATGCTTTTTCTAAATTAATTTAAATTTTTCTTTGAGAATTATTTAGCTTTGTGTAAAAATGTCAAATATGTAAAGTAAATCGGATTATTTGACATATACTAGTAATATCCTGTAAAATATATATATATTTTTTAAGTATGTGATTTCAAGGATTGGGTTGTAATTATTATTCGCCTTTATAGTTATTATCAAGTGAGGAAGATTGGGAAAAATTGATTCACAATAAACCTCTCTTTATAAAGATTCGAAAACGCGAGGAATAATCAATAAAGCTAATGGTTGATATTAAATAAACATCAATCAATAAAGTATTTGGAGAAAACTTTATCGAATAGAATCACCTAGGGCCAAATATATAGTGGAATAATTTATATATATATACATATATTTTCTAGACATTTTTTAACACTTCAACTTTTGTTTAAGTTAATGAACCTTATTTGGTTTTATTTATCACAAGCTCTCAAAGCAATTTAAAATTATGTTTCTTATAATCATCCTTTATTTTCATTTTCAATTATTCACAAATTCACAAAAGAAAATGAAAAATATTTTCATATAAGGAAAAAGTATGAACAAATTATCAAATACTTAGTTTTAAATTAGAATAAAATATGAAATGAGTAAAAGAAAAGTAAAATTTAACTTTTATGAATAGATAAAGAAATTGAGTGATGTCAAAAATGAAGAATGACAGATGAATATAAAAAATTTCATAAGTCAAATAAAATTTTTAGAGGATATCCTATTGGAGAAGGTATTGCCCTTGAAATAAAGAATGTGTAAGGCAGGTTTGGGGAGTTTATCACTAAGCAAGAAAGGTTACATCATGCTGGTTGAGTAAAACGTGGTCCACTCCACTCCTACGTCATAACCTCATTTTTTTTTGTAAGACCGATAAAACTTCCGAAATAAATGAATTATAGTTTAATTTATAGATCACTACAAAGAATATTAATGTAAAAATGATTTCTAATTGAAAATGAAATAAGTATGTTAATAATTAAAAATATAAAAGGCTCACTTGTGTTTGATCAGCTTTATCGGCTTTGAGTTTTCGGACACGTTCTCCTTGTTCCTTAATTTGCGCTTGTAATTGCAATTTCAATTCATCAGTCATCCTGAATAGAAATAAATAACTGGAGACGTGGATTCAATTACTACTGACATCGAGAGAAAGGAAGGAACTGAAATACAATTCAAAAGGCCATTGCTTGCATTCTCTCGCGTTGATTAATTCAATTGGCGTTGCCAACTATTGCCAACTTAAATTTAGTGAATGTTAATCAACACGTCTTGGAAAAGTTAAGTGAGTTTCACTTTATAACGTTTGCAATCTAAATCCGCGCCAACAGATACGATTTTTAAAGAAAAAAAATTTTTTTTTTTGAGTTATTATTCATATTACTATCTTTCTAATTATAATTTTTTTTTTTTATTAAATTACAATAAAAAAAGATAACACAACACAATAATAATAGTGAAGTAGTACAATTTAAGTATTAGCCAATAGAGAAGAGCTTAAATATATAGGCCTAAATACATGGGGTCCGCAGGGGGGGGGCAACCAGGCACTTTCTCCCGCCCTCCCTGACAAAAAATGTTAAAACAAATAAAAAAAAAAAAAAAAAATAGAAAAAAACCTTTCTCAGTATACATCCACCTTGTCGCGGCGGGAAAGCTTTAAATACTAAGAGATGTATATATTAATATCAAAGTACGTTTTTTAAACTTATCTGGAAGTGACTTGCCCCCCCCTGCAAAAATCCTGCGGACGCCCTTGCATATATATATATATATATATATATTATTTCTTTTAAAGGCCTTTTTCGGCATCTAAAGCGATTTAAATCCCGTCCATATTTATTTCAACTACTACTGTAGGTTGAGGCGAGTACATGGGCGTAACTAGGGGGTGCCGGGGGGGGGGCTGCTTCCCCCAGAAGGCTCGTGCCCCCCCCCAGAAAGGTCCCTGCCCTAAGAAAAATTGAGAAAATATGGGGCTTTCCAGGCCCCCCGGAGAATTTCTAGTCCCATGCCCCCCCCCCCAGCCAAATCTCTAGTTACGCCCATGGGCGAGTACTCTTTGTGGCTTTGGGCAGGGGTCGGCAACCTATTTTAAGTAGAGCCAAAAATCACGATTTTTTGATTAAAATAAAAAATATACAGGACCTTCTTTATCCTTTATCTAATTATAACATTATCTAATAAAACAGATATTTAAAATTTTAAAAATTGACTGGTCCACAGCACACAACTTTCTTTTACTTAATTGATTTTTGAATTTTAATCAAAATCGTTGGGCGAATTTTGAGAAAATCAAAACAACTGACAAAAGTACATCAGTCACAAGTACTAGTACTTTTTGACCGATTTTGTTTAAAAGCTTATTTTCACCTCCTAGCTCAATTTCTTCATGCTTTAAATTGAACACAGACACACAGGCAGACAGACCATGTCGCTAAAACCACTTTTTTGGATTCATCAAAATCTCCACATCGAATTTTTGACATGAATCCAATACTTTCTCACTCTATATATTAACATATATAGAGGTAAGAAAAGTAAAAATGATTTTTGGAGGGTGGGGGAACAGCGCCTGAAAGGACTAAAATATTGTCATTTGTTTAATTTTTCTTGAAAAACACTTTTTTTTGGCAATACTTTCGAATTGGAAAGTAATTTTAAAGAGAGAGTTAAGGAAACCGAATATCTTTTTTTTTTTAAGAATAAGAAAATTAGCTTTCCAGTCAAAGATTTTATGGATTTTTTATCTACTCTCTCATTTAATTTAATCTAATGACCACTATTGAAATTAATTATAATTAATAATATATTATATGAAAGAAAAAAAATATTTTCAATTGAAAATATTTTTTTAAATGAAAAAAAAAAGAATCCTAGTTGAATGGGACAATCTAGGCTACGGTAGGTGTGTCTCTACGTAACTTATGACGTAGTCATTTTAATGGAAAGGAAAAGCCTTCAAGGCGAGCAACTTTATCCAAAAGTGTAACATTTAGAACGTTACATCAGTAAACCTACTGGCATATATTATCCTTGTAAAGAGAGTAAGAGGTTGATACATTCAAAAAAAAATTGAACTTCTAGACTTTCTGTGGTTTAATGAGAATTCCATGACGTGGCAGTATTTTTAATATAGACAGCCGTGGCTTCATTGGTTTCTTTTACGGTCAAACAAATTTCAGATGAAAATTAAATTTTAAAAATTATGTTAAAATTTTTAGATGGTGGCAGAATTAGACAAGTCGCGCACCATACATATCCCTATAATTTCAGTTCAAAGAAAGTTACATAAAACTTTACTAGTAATATATTATAATTAAACATTCACTCATTTTGAATAAAATTAGCATAGCAGTTTTAGTAGAAGAAAATAAAATAAATATTAAGAGATATATTCAAAACCTACTTGATGATTGGTTGATAAAAATATATAAAATGGTTGTGAGAATTTTTTGGACTAATTATTTTGCCGAAATTTCATGGGTCTACGCGTCTTCGTTGCGTGAATTGAATGGATTGATCTGTTTGATGTTCATCAAGTTGCGTGAAAGAAGAAAGTCAAAGTACATCTAAGTTCCAGGTATCTCAAAAATTACAACGTATGCAAGGAGACATCAACATCTCTTGACTTGAGGAAGGGAGACTCCTACCCCGCAAGTTAGTAAGAGTAATAAATAAAAATTTCTCATGCTTTTTACTTCAACCTAAATATAATCAAGATCTTTCTTCAAATCTACATTTATAAAATCCATAATATAGGCCGACATTCATTGGTTTTTGCAGATGGAGACAAATAGGGGAATTCGGATCTCTTTCCCCATCCTTCAAGTCTTAAGATGCCAATGAGCAGTGTAGGTGTAAAGTAAAAATCCCCTAAGTTTTATGAGAATACATATGTGTATGTGTGAATTGAAATTTTTTCGAATAAAGTCATGGTCAGACTTTCCTTTTGGAACCATTTGTAAGTTGCGCTAACCCAATGTTTTCGGGCTTATTTCTTTTCTAGCCATTTACAAGAGTACAAGTTATCACTTGTTTTTGGAATCGCAGTCTTCCTGGTCTACAAATTTAATCTCAGAGGTTTGAGTTTGTCTTTGAGATTTAAGAAGGAATAGGTATCCTCAAAAACTCAACTTGGTGAAGTAGGCCGACTAAACCTCCAACCAAATTTTGACTAAATGGCTCGAAATCATCTCTTCACTTCCTAACCCTCAACTCTTGAAAATGTCTAGAAAAAGGAATAAGCCCAAAACCATAATATGGTTCCAAAGAAGTCGAGATATCAAACGTTAGAAAATATCTATTGTTACTTAGTAGACGGAAAGGACGACTGCATCATTTCCAAAAATAAAAAAAAAATTGATTCTGCTTCTGATACCAAAGGTCAAGGTCGCATCCATGGGCCTAACTAGGTGGTCCCGCCCCCCCCCCTCCTCCTCCCCAGAAGGATCCCTGCCCCAAGAAAAATTGAGACAATATGGGGCTTTCAGGCCCCCCGGAGGATGGCTGGTCCCATGGCCCCACCAGCCAAATTTTCTAGTTACGCCCATGTTTGTATCCCGTCTCATGCGACAAAAATATATTTCAATTAGATTGCCTATCAATCCAATTGAAATAAATAGAGACGGCGTCTAAATGGCCTTCGATGCTGAAAAAGATCTCAAATGAAATAAAAAAAAAAATTGATTCTGGTGCCAAAGGTCAAGGATTCGCATTCCGTCCCAGGTGAGAAATTTATTTCAATTGAATTGGATACCAATCATTTGAAAAAACTAGGGACGGGGTCTAAATGGTGTCAGATGCCGAAAAAGACCTAAAACAAATTTAAAAAAAAGAAAAAAAATTGATTATTCTCTATGCGGGCTACGAATTTATCTCCACTCTAACTTTCAAGATCAAAGGATGTTCTCAGATCAATTACAAGATAGCTTTTCTCCCTCCTTAGTCTCTCGTCCCCTTCTCTATAGTTCCGAGAGCGGTCGAGGATAGCTATTTTGCAACTAGATTGGTTAGATTTTAATTTTAGATAACTCTTACTTGTATTTATGAATAGAGAGACCAAATGTGAGAATCGTGTCACAATTACCACTTTCTTGTAAGATGTATTGTTGATTTTCTGAAGAAAAAATTGATGGTTCTTCTGATAGATAGGTAACATCTTCAAGAATATTTTCCTAAATAAACATATTTATGTAAATATAATGTTATTTTATTGAAATTTAGAAAAAGATAAAAAAAAAAATGCAATTTTCCTTTAAAAGTAAAGGAGTAAGAGCTAATTTTAAAAATTTACAAATTGGATAAGGATATATCCATGGGAGTAACTAGGGGGGCCCCTGCCCCTCCCCCCCCCTCCTCAGCCAAATTCCCTAGTTGCACTCATGGATATATCAAAAGGACGGGTGGGATCCCTAGTATTACTATACCTTTTCTTAAGAAGGATGTAATGCAAATTAAGATTTTTAATTGATTGTTAAGCAAAAATAGTACATAAATTTTTTTATTTATGATATTGATGATAAGGATGAAATGAGATGTTTTAATTTAACAAAAATTTGCAAAGATACAAAAACTCTTTATGTTTTAAGGTTTTTTTCTTAAGAAAAAATATATAAATATACATTTAAAAAAATATTTTAAATGATTTATTTATTTATTTATTGAAAAATTTAACAGAAAGGAAGTTTAATAAATTGAACAATTTTCTTATTATATCATATATATATATTTTTTATTTAACATTGAAGATAAAACATATCATTTATGATGTCTTTTTTTGTTTTTAACTTACCTCCTAAAAATTTTTTACATTTTAAAATATTGTGCTTATATGTTATTTATTTCTAGGCCCTTAAAAAGGGATTTAAAAAGAATATATATATATATATATATTTACGTTAATAACAAATATAAATGCTATTGAAAAGAAAATATTCAAAAAAATAAATGAAAAGACAATATTCTTCAATAAGCTTTTAATATTTTTTTTGTTTTTCATTTTCATTATCGTTCACAATATTAGTATTATATTATTATTATTAATAATAGTAATTTTTCACACATTGAACATCTATTAGAGAATTTTGTATCTTTGTGACATTTATTTATAGAGGCGTGTTGTACATTCTGGTTTATCATTTTTTTTTTTAAAGTGAATAATCTTTTATCTATATAGAGAATTTTTCAATAAAAAGAAATGATAGTATATCCTTTTTTTTTCATTATTCTTATTACAAGATTATCAAAAGTAAAAAAGAATTTGTTTTGTATATTTTTTTTTTTATTTTACTAGTGTCTTTAAATTAATCTAAAAATTATTATTATTATTATTATTACACATATACAGAGAAATTTTATATAAGAGAAATATTTTTTGCGATTGGACCTTCCAGCTCTAAAGTGTATTTTTTATCTTATTCTTTTTTTTTTATAATTATGAACACGAATAGAGTTACAGAGAGAGAAAGAGAAAGGAGAGAATTAGAAGATGGTTATATGATAATGAATGAAATGAATAAAAAATGAAATAAATAAATAAATATTACCATGTATTATGAATGCATGAGGAATGAAGTTTTTTTTTTGTGTGATGATCAGAAATCCTTAAGTTCAATGTTCAAATCTCGGATCCTGACAATCTGAAAATTAATTTCAGAAAAATAATTTAATTTTTTTTTTTTCTTTTGCGTTCTTCACATTCACAAGGGATGCACGAACTTTTGACTTCAATAGTTTTTATTTTAATGTAAAATGGCGTTTATTTATAAATAATAATTTTAAGAAAAACAGTTCGTACATTCCTAAAATAAAAAAATAAATTAATCCTATGATAATAGACTTAATTAACACCCTGTATATTTGAAATAAAAGAAAATTTTGAATAAAATTAAAAAAAAAAATGTGTTTTGTCTATGTGCATAAGATATGTTATTGATGAAGATGTGAGTGTGTCTATTTTCACAAACATGGTTGAGGAGAATTTGTGTGCAAAAAGGGGAGGTGGAGGGTCCATCCAACTGATTTTTTTAAATGTTTTTGGTATTTTTATTAAATTAAAAATAAAATGAATTTAAAAATTAAATGGTCCGAGAAAAGTTACATGATCCCTTGGTCTTTTAAGGCAAAAGCTAGGAGCCTCCAAATTCAAAATGGAAAATAATTAGCACTGTGAGCATTCAATAAAATAAAAAATTGTGAAAAAAAAGAAAGACATAAATATAAGAAGAGCAGAATTATACTCAATCGGCGTACATAGGAGTACCCAAATAAATTTAGGCAGCAAACTTTATTTTAAAAAAAATTTATAGTCAAAATCACTCCAAAAAATCTTATTCTTTTTTATTAACTTATGTCTCTAAAACCCCTCTTTTACATATTTATTTATAGTCCTAGGAGTTCAAAGATGATATTAAAATTTGGAATGAATCAGGTCCTCAGGGGGTAGTAAAAAAATCCATTTACTGAAAACTCTCGGCATCCGCCTGGAACAAATCGTTTTAAATTTAATTAAATTATCATCTAATTATAGATGAATAAATAACACAAGGTTAAGTTTCCAGTTTATGCGCATTTCAACGATAATTCGTCGAAATTCGGCTAAAATAAAATCATTTTGAAACTTAGCCTTGTGTTATTTATTTATCTATAATTAGATGATAATTTAATTAAATTTAAAGATGTTTCAACTAGTGCCAAAGGTGAATTCTTTGGATCGTTTTAAATTCAGTGCAAATTAGCAGATGAGCTGTTTATTAAAATGCTTCCTCCACCGATAGAGAGGTGAGCCTTTCTCCAATTATAACTTTCTGGGTACACCTAAGCCAGCCGATGAATGATCATATTTTGAAAAAGCCTATTGGAAATTATATACAAAATCTTACGATCGAAAATAGGTGTGATCGTTATCTTTATATATATAATTTTTTAATGAAACGTTCATATTAAAAAAGAAAAATTTCAAGTTTACAAATTTTATATACTGATAAAAAATAACAAGTATAAATCACCCAAAAAATTGACAAAATATGCATTAATTTGAAGACTCCTTGTGAAATATATCTATTTATTTAATATATAAAGAGTTGTTTGGTTGATATCTATTTTTGAATATGATGTGAAATCTATCAATGTTTATATATATTTGAAAGATATTTTGAAATGTTGAATGAATTGAAGAATAATAATAAATTTTTATATAAAATTTCACTCCGTTTTTTTTGCCTTTAAAAACGGAGAAAAATATTTATAAATACATTTAGGATAAAATACATTTATATAATCAGTTTTTTTTTTTAACTTTCAAGAATTATATATATTTTTTATGTATATGCAATTTTAATTTTTTATACACATAAATCACTATAGCTATATTTTATTTCTAACTTAATGAAATTATTTTAGATATTTAGCAGGTTTATTTATTCATTTTTTTTTTTTGGAAATAAATTTTAGACTGTTTTTATGTTAAAAAATAACTATATTTAACTAAATATCTAAAATAATTTCAATAAGGTACTTTTCTAAATTTCTTTTTTTTTACATTTATAACATACGGCAGTGAATATTTTGAAGAAAATATTATATAAGATTATATTATTCATATTAAAATAATATATTTATATAGATATATTAAATTAGTTTCAATATTATTTTATGACTAACTTAGTATATATATATAATTATTTTTAAAAGTATTTTCAGAAAGAATCTTCTATTCTTTAAAGAAATGTTTTTTTTTTTTTTTTTTTTTGATAAAATAAAAATTTTGCGTAGTATTTTTAGATTCCATTCTTCTTACTCAGATATGTCGTGTATAAATAAACAACTGTATATAAAGTATCTGAGTAAATATAATTTAACGCGATCTCAACTTTCTACTTTTTTATTTGATAAGAATTTTTTTCCCTATTTCTTTAGAAAAGTTTTTTTTTTTTTATTAATATATCTTAGAATAAAGTGTGTGCCTAATCATTATCAACATTCTTTAAAGATCTTATTTGGTGCATTCAAGTTTAATACTATAGTGAACTGGATGTAGGATTACATCCCAGAGTTGTGAAGTTTAAAGAATGGTTATATTTATTATAAATTCATAAATAATAAAAACTAAAATAAATTCAGATTAAGTACGATTGATATAAAAAGGTTAATCAATGAAAGAATGTAATGAAAATTAAAAATTATAATCGATTTAAATCTAATCTATTTATCATTTGTATTAGAATATTTTTTTTAAATACGACAATTCAATTGTTTATTTCGACCAAAATATAAAATTGTTATCAATCTTCATCGAGTGTTATATTATTTAATTTAGCCACAATTACTATTTTAACAATTATGTTAGATCCTTTCTGAAAAATTCATTATTATTTTAATATAAATTAATACTTTTTTAATTCTATATATTTTTATATATAGGCTGAAAAGCCGGACATGATTTTTTTGACCAGTTATTCAAATTTTTTTTTTTTTCTATACAAGTTTTAATTTGTATATTTTCAATTTTTGTAATTAATTAGACAACTATTTTAACAAATCAAAAAAATAATATATATATATTTTTTCTATTTACTATATATATAACTCTATTATAAAAATTTACAAATTGGAAATTTTTCAAAAATAATTAAGATTTAAATTTTAGAATCAAATAGCAAAATAAATAAAAATTGGTTAATGTATTAAATAAATAAATATATAGCTATATTTTTTTATTTTAATATATATAAACATATATATATAAATTATATATATATATATATATTTAAGGATTTAATATAAAATTTTTTGAATTAATTTTTTTTTTAATTAAATATATATATATATTTAGATAATAATTATTTGTTCTATTTATTCGCAAAAATAATAATTTTCATTTAAAAAATAAATTATCGCCATTTTGTACTTTTTATTATTTAAAATAAATATCAACTTAGCGTATATCTAAGTTAAAAAAATTGAAATGTCTTTGAGTGAAAGATTTTTTTTTTTTTTACTTAAGTGGTCCACAAATTCAAACTAATTAATTAATTAAGTGATCAAAAATGAGTAATTAATCACTTAATTATTTAATTAATTTTTAAAAGAATACTTATATATAGAAATGTTTTTTTTTTCTAATAGATAGTTACCCCATGTTTAAATTAGTTCTACTTTTAAAAAAAAAGATAAAGAGGGCTACGAAATTAAATATATAATGGATAAAATTAAGTATCACACAAATTTTTTTCAAGTTTAAGGGAGGGGAGGTCATTATCCATTTCTGTTAGGAGGCTTTGCCTTTATAATTATGTACATTTTTTAATGAAAAAAACAAGTATATATAAATAAATACATTTAGGGGTGAAATTTAAGCAAATCTAGGTAAAATTTAAGAATAAATTAGGATACAATCAGCATATTTCATATTTAATTAATAGTGCAAATATCTAACTTGCATTTTCAGAGATCAAGTAAAAAAATTGTTTTCAAATTTTTTTTTTAAAAGTAGAACAACCAAAATTATCTAATAAATTAAATATATACAGATGGATAGTGAAAAAGTATTTTTGATTATTTTTCTTAGGGTTAATACGTTTTTATTTATTTTAAATCTCTTTTTTTTTTTTTTTTGTTTAATAATTCTTTTCTTTTAATAGAGATATTATATTGACTAGAAAACGAGCATAAAAGCTTTTTTTTTTTTGATATTTTTAATTTCTTGGTGACGACGTCTCAGAAATTAAAAACCTTGCGATGAACACAAAATGTTTTTTTTTTTTTTATTTTTTTTATATTTGTTTATTCTATATGAGTTTAGTAATGATGAAATGAGAGGAGAGTAGAGAGATAAATATATACATATTTTAGGTAGAAAGGTATATAAATGAAAAATGCGGTATGTTTGTGTGATACTGACGTCATCATTGAGTAATTGCATGAATTTCTTAGTCATTTCACATCACATATATTTATATATATAATCTATTATTAATCTAATTTTGATCAGCTTTGACAAGCAATAGATTTTTTAAAATCTATTTCATCTATAATATCTAATATATTGTAAGCAATAATTGTTTTTGAAAAAAGTAAATATTTTTTCCAGAAAGAAACAATATTAAATTAATAAAAACTCCTCCTCTTATCTTTGTTTTAAAATAATTATTCTAAAAATATTTATATGAAATTAATTTAAAAAATTGTGTTATTTGCATATATATAAAGAAAATTTATTTAAATATTTAAAATAAAAAGAGATTTTAAAATAAATAATGTTTTCTTTAAAAATAAAATAAAATTTTTTTCTAAGTAGTTTTCTTTTAAGAAAATAAATTAGGTATATATAAATTCTCAACATACTCTATTATGCATAACAAACAACTTTTAATAAATAAATAAATATTTTTTCTACAACAAATTTTAAGAAAAATAAAAAATTTGTTTAAAGATCTATCTATTTACAATTATATATTTATTTATTTTTTTTGATGAATTTGAGCAATATGAGCTAATTATTTTTTTTATTTTTAAATTTCAACTACAAAATTATAATATATTATATTTATTTATTAAAAGAATAGAATTTCACAAACCTGATCAAGGATTTTGAGACTTATTTTCTATCTCATTTCTTATTTATTTATTTATATCAATTGCATTTGATGTTGCACAGCACTAACATAATCTAGTTTTTTAATTAATATGATAGATTGAAACAGGTGCTTTTAAAATGAATATAAAAATATTTTTGTTTTTTTAAAATATGATGGGTTCCTAAAAAAATATTCAAAATTCAAAATAGATTCTACTAAATAAAAATAATAAAAATAGAAAGAGAAGAGGAAAGAGAGAGAGAGAGAGAGAGAGAGAAAAAGATGTACTAAAGGTGTAAGTGTGTGAGAAGAAAGAATAAGAAATCAAAATAAATAAAATTAGAAAGAGTTAGAAATAAAAAGCAGAGTTTGATAGAGTGAAAAAAGAGAGAAAGAGGAGGAGTAATTTATTATTATATTAAATCATATTCAAATATATATAAATTTTTCCTATTTTTCCTATGAATTTTATTTAAATTTTCAGAGTGCACAGATCCAATATAAATAGCTTTGTTACTTTGTTTAATACCCATTCTATGATATAATTTATAGGGACATTTTTCGATGTGTGGAAGCACATATTACATATTAATTATGAAATAATTAATTTCAATATATAATAATACTATCTTATTTATTAAGTTTATTATCCTTGTATATGGGATTGTTAATAATTAAGTATCTAACCTCTAAATTTCTTAATTTTGTTTTTCGCTTATTTTTCCTTGAAAGTCATATCAAATTCTAATATAAATAATTAATAATAATATAAAAGTAAATAGTGAGAAGAGATTTACCTAAATTGGACTCAATCTTAGAGGTAACGTGAATTTTTGCAGCAGAGAGAATGAATTGTAACATAGAGCTCTAAACATGACAATGATGACGTAATAATAGATGTTTATTCAAAAATCAAATTTGAACTCGCAAGAACCCTCGGGGCATGGCGTAGAGGTTAGCGTGCTAACCTCATATACTAAACGTCGCGGGTTCGGACCCCAGGCAGTCCGATGATTTTATTTAAACCAATTGGATACCAAATGACTTAAATAAGAATGCCTGGACCCCATATATGTATATTTATCAATAACGGATATCGTAAAAAGTCTTATATGGCCTGAGTTACCGAAAAGACTGTGTGAATGTGTGTGTGAGTGTGAGTGTGAATGAGAAAAAAGTGTGTGTTTAAAAAAAAAAAAAAAAAACGCAAGAAATCAAGCTAACTTGGTGACTAAAAAATAAAATATTTTTTTGTCAATATCGATAATTTACAGGACATATGTATTGAAAGATTTTATCAACCATTCTTATTATATTTAAATAAAAAAAAAATTAATTAGTAATATGTGTTTCCGTCTGAAAGTCGTTTTACAAGTGGAAATAGCGAAAGGAATTGAATATAAGCTATATTGTCAATCCACAGCAGTCAAGTTTATGTGAAATTTGGTATATGATTCCAAGAACTAATTAAACACATTTTCTAATAACTAATTATTTTAAAAGTGAAAAATAAAATGATCGAAGAAAGGTAGTTTTTTAAATCTATTTGTCCAATATTCATTAAAATTAAATAAGTGTCCTCATAATTTGGGTTTCACAAGTAGCTAATGGATCAACTCCGAACTAAAAGAATTTTATTTGATCATTGAAAGGAGCTCAAAATAAACAAAACGAATTTTCATTTGGCTTTTTAGCTACTCAACAAATTAATTCTACATTTTTGTGTGCCTGATGCTGAAAAGTCACGCCACTTTTTTTTTTTAAATATCTATATTTTAGTTTTCAGAATTCCAATCAGATTTCAAAAACATGACTGCATTCAAAAGGCGTAGAAATTATGTCTATAAATATTCACAGAATGAGCTTTAAACAAAAAGTAGGGGCTATTTAAATAAAAGTATCAGTGAGAGCGTAAAGACCCACCTCCCCTTTAATTAAATAATAATTTATTGTAAAAATTAACGGAATATTATAAATTGTGCGTTTTTTTATAAGTCGAGGTCTAATCAAATGAGAATAAAAATTCATTGGAGGGATTTTTCTAAGATACTCCTTATAAAAAACGAATGCTCACATATTCACTAGTTATTTTTAATGTTTTGTTTTCCTATTTATTTCTAAATTTATTCTAATATAACGATTTGATTTTAAATATATATTATATATTTAGATATATTATATATATTTATAATGCATATATGAATTATGTAACTATATGAATATATATATGTATATATTAAAGAATTACTTGGATGTCAGGATGGTATGATTATTAATGAATTTTTCAAATGTTAATGTCAAAATGAGGTTGGATGAATGGAGGGTAAAATGGATTTTTAATGAATTATGTTACGGTAATTTAATCAAGACGTGCCTTGTAGCTGGTCTTCCAGATCTCGGCAAGTGTTACAGCCGAATGGAAGCGATGGAAAATGCACAGAGGTAGAGTTACACGTTGCACTATAGCCCAGGTTAAAAATCCATAGAAATCCAACTGAAAAATTATGATATTTTAAAATTAGGAAAAGTTGATTTAAGAATCAATCAAAGTACGATAAAAAATATATAAAATATAAACATTTCTTCAGAAAAATTCACCCTCCTTTCTTATTTGATCATTTTTTTTATAAGAGAGGATAAGATTTCTATGCACTTAATTATTTAATGAAAAAAGTGTTATTTTTGACTAGTCTATTATTGATAGATAGGTTTTAGGGAAAAAATTAAATTTTTTTTCCTTCTCAAAACGAGTCAAATAATTATTTTATATATATTGTAAATAGGGAAATTCAAAAAAAAATTGAAATTTATATACAGAATATTAATTACCTGTACTGGATTGGCTTCAACTTTTTGCATTTCAAAAGTATAAATGACCCACATGGTGACATTGCAAATGAGCAAGAATGTAACAACCTGGCGACCAGGTTTAGACCGGTCATGTTCAGGTAAATGTACCCGGCGGCGGGCCACATCGGCCACAAACAACAATTGCAAAATCACCTGAAAGAAAAAAACGGAAAAAATTAAAAATGAAAATAAGAAGAACAAACAATAATAATAAGACAAAAAAATCTTTTCACTTTTTTTTTTTAAATTCGTGTAGTCTTTTTCGGCAGCTAAGGCCATTTAGACCCCCATCCCTATTTATTTCAAATGATTGGTAGCCAATTCAAATGAAATAAATTTTTCTCGTTGGGACGGGAAGCGAACCCGGGACCCTAGGCACGAGAAGCTAATGTTTTCTCTCTGAGCTACGGGTCACGAGCACAAAAGAATCTTAAAAGTTGGAAAATTTGTTGAAAATTACTAAATATATATATCAACAATCTCGAAATAATATCAAAGAACGCAATGAAATAAGAACGTAGCAAATTTTCTAATTTATTGGAAATTTTTAAAAATTTAAACCTAGGCATCTGGGGAGATGAATAAATCAATTAACAAATTATCCCTCGGGCTTGGTGTAGATGGTAGCTCGCCTGCCTTGTATACCGGTCGAGGGATCGGATCCCAGACAGTCCTATGATTTTATTTAAGCCATTTGGATACCAAATGGCTTAAATAAGAATGCCTGGACCCCCAATAGATATATTTGCAAATAACGGGTATCGTAAAAAGTCTTAAATGGCCTAAGTTGCCGAAAAGACTGTGTTTATGAGTATGTGAATGGAAAAAAAAGTGTTTTTTTGAAAAAAAAAAAAAAATTAACAAATTACAATTAATAGCTTAATTTATAGATTCCATTTGCACCAAATATATTGTAATTAATTTTTAAATTTAAATAGAAATAAATTTTGGTCGCTTGGAACAAGAAGAGAACCCCTAATACGAATATTCTACCACTGTGCTAACGTCCAGGTGCTTCTAAGGTATAACTCCATATTAAAAAATAAAATTATTAGATTTTAATTAAACAAGAAATTCTTATTTTACTAATATTATTATTAACATTTATATTTAAAAGTAAAGGGGTTGGAGAGAAATAACCAGCAACTTTACAGCTCCACCTGACGTCCTTTTATTTGGCAGATATTTCGATGCGTAGAACACACATCATCTTCAGTGCCGCGAGGATATAGTAGGTGGGCTTAGTCTGCTATGGACACAGAGCGGTCATCAGCTTAGAGAAGGCACCTCCGTTATGTATAACGTCACTAAGGCATTTGATATAAATAGACTAAGCCCACCTACTATATCCTCGCGGCACTGAAGATGATGTGTGTTCTACGCATCGAAATATCTGCCAAATAAAAGGACGTCAGGTGGAGATATAAATTTGCTGGTTATTACTCTCCAACCCCTTTACTCTACTCATCCCAGCCTAATATTCAAATTATATTTAAAAGTATGGTATATTTTTGAAAATCGTAATCTTTATAGTCAAAAGAAATATAAATAGAGATAGATACCTGCAGGATACTTAATAATCCTGTTACCATAACAAGTAAATTCGGTTCGTCTGTAAATGCAGCTTGACTTCCAGCAATAACACTAAAAACGGCATATACGAAAAGACCAAACGCAGAAACACGTAATAAAATGTCATTCAAATCAGATTGTTCTTCTGCACGGAATTTCAAACTTTGTACTCTGGAAAAAAACATTCAAATAAAAATAACGAAAAGGGGATAAAAATAAAATAGATATGTTAATTTACCGTTTTATTATTTATCAATATTATATTGGAATATAAAACGTATATTATTATTATGAGATTTTTTAATTATAGACCACATTTTGTATTAATTATTTTATATAAAAATATAAATAATGTACAACGTTTCGACTGCTTATTCTGCATTCGTTTTCAAGTACCGTGCACTTGCTCCTACTCAAGTGAACTAACCTCTGCACGTAACCGTCCGCTGCATTCGTTTTCAAGTACTGTGTACTTGCTCCTACTCAAGTGAACTAACTTCTAACGGACGGTGACGTGCAGAGGTTAGTTCACTTGAGTAGGAGCAAGTGCACAGTATTTGAAAACGAATGCCGAATAAGCAGTCGAAACGTTGTACATTATTTATATTTTTATAAAATAATTAATACAAAATGTGGTCTATCAGTGGCGTAACGTACGCCCTCGCAGACCCCGCAATGCGGGGGGCCCCGGACCTTGGGGAGCCCACAGGCCGGGCCGGGCTAAAAAAATGTATCTCCTCAGGGCTCCAGTAAAAACGGAAAAATTTAGAAACAAAAAAAAAATTAATGAAAATTTGTCTTTGAAAGGGCCCGGGGCTCTCAGGGTTCAGGGATATACTGTATTTTAAAAATATTTTTTGTAAGGTCTAATAATGGGGCCTGAAATAAAGGTTTGCGGGGGGGGCCCAACTAAAAAACGTTACGCTACTGTGGTCTATAATTAAAAAATTCCATTAATAATAATAATAATACAAACCACAAAAGCTTTAATAAACATAAAACGTTTACCTTATAAATCCAACGATGATAGCTATTATGGAGAGTATCATGAGAACACAATGACTAGCGTCTGCGAGATAGATGGCTAGTAAAGAGAAATTTCGATGGTGGATTAGAACAAAGAAAAGAATCAAGCAGATGAGTGAACCGACGAGGAGTAGGAGGCCGAAAAAGAGGCCTTTAGAGGCGCCAACACAATCCATACGACCTCCATGGTGAGCGAGAGCGACAGCACGTCGTGAGAGCATTACCTCAAGTCGATGTTCTAAATCTTCCTCGACTACGTATCTTCAAAAGAGAGATATTTAAAAATTAGAATATTATAACAAAACGAAACAGACCAAGAAATTATCAACACCAGAAGCAGGAGGTTTACTTGGCGTGTAGATGCAGGTGGAGATGCAAAATAAGTAAATAAATAAAATTTATTTTCAGGATTTTTTATTGTTAACGCCCAACCGCAGTATATTGGTTTCGGTTATCATAAGTAACCATCATCAGGTCTGAAATTTACAAAATGAATTGATAAATGCGGTAAGACATCCAAACATCAGTCAGTTAAAGATAATATAAGAGTTTTGCCATCATTATTTTGTATTATCTTTAATTGACTGATATTTGGATGTCTTACCGCATTTATCAATTCATTTTGTAAATTTCAGACCTGATGATGGTTACTTATGATAACCGAAACCAATATACTGCGGTTGGTCGTCAACAATAAAAAATCCTGAAAATAAATTTTATTTATTTACTTATTTTGCATCTCCACCTGCATCTACACGCCAAGTAAACCTCCTGCTTCTGGTGTAGAATATTATAGAAATGTAAGAGATTTTGACATTAATCGTGGTATATTATTTAGCAGGGCGGATCTAGAGGGGGCAGTGGGTGATGCCCCGGGCGGCAGATATCAGGGGGCGGTAATTAAAGAAATATTTACTAAAAAAAGGTAAAATGATATGAATTTTATATAGAAAATTTTAAGGAGGGGGCGGAAAATTAAATTTTGCCCCCTAAAAAATCTCCTAGTTCCCCCTGTTATTTAGTAATTAATAATAAAGTAGAAATTTTAAAAATAAATTTTGCAGTCGTCATCAGGAAATATACTTTATACTTTGATAAGTAAACATTAACTGAGGGAAGCTGGTAACGCAACGCTAAACAAATAGTGGTGGAAACGTAGTATTACCTTTATTATAAATTATATTAAATAATTAACCAAGTATAATATCAAAATGTCTTATTTCTTATAATAACAATGGTGAAAATCTATTAATAAATCTATTAGAATTTAAGGGGCCTGGGAGGCAAAGTTCGAATGTTTTTGCCGATATGGCGTTAGGAGTCTTAAAACATTAGCCAAAAAGGCCTTTTAGGAAAATTTGCCAACAGATTACAGGATGGTAGGGTTATATTTAATCTCTTTTAATAATGAAAAGTTTATAAATATTATTATATAGTATATATATATCATTTATAAACAGCATAAAAATATATAAATATAGGCTGATAGATGATCTGATAATGCCGGCTGTTAAGGGCCCCATACACGCCGTACCTTGGTTCACCGCACACGCGAACGAGCCGGGCTCGGCTCGCCTACCTACGAGCCAAATCCGCATGTGTGTGGGCTCTTACGAGCCGAGCCGAGCCGAGCCAAAAATAAATTAAAATACTTTATCAGAGGCACGAACCCGATCCGTGCGAGTCCACACACGTGCGGGAGGGTTTTTCAGGTCGGTTATAAACTTAGGTTTGGTTCGTTTGAAGGCGAGCCGAGCCGGACTTGCGTACTTAATTACGGCGTGTATGGGGGCTTTAGACTAGACGGCCATCTTTTGCAAGAATGCTCAACTATTTGACCGTTAATTTTTAAATAAATAAGAATTTTTTTTTGACTTGGTCACCACTTTATTTAATTATTATAGGCTGGATATTAATGATTTTTACATTTTTAGATTTAAAAAATATAAAATTTTCATAATAGAACGTTAATGCATTTTCTATAAAACCGCATAAAAAATACTTTTAAATGCCTCAGTAGTTTCGGATTAAAGATGTGCCTTCCTGAAGCCCCTTAATAATAGAATTATTAATACAAATTAATTTTTGTTTCCATTGGTAGAACAATGGTGTGTAAATTCATAAAAACGGGTACAATTCCTGGCGGCGGCTAATTTTTTTTAAGATAAAAGTTTTAAAGCTTTTTTGTTACCTAGGATTATAGCCGATGTGTCTCCACATGACATACATTACAGCAGCACCGATTAAACTATATTCAATGATGGACGGGAAGAGGTATGGCGCCGACTCTTCCACAATGGAACCCATAATGTTAACTCTTCCGCATTGCAGAGAACTAGGATGCATCGACGACGAATTGAAAGCGTTTGAAGTCCCGTTGAACGCGGACATCGTCCCAGCAGTTCCCAAAAGAGCCTGAGGTGCCAGATAGAGAGGGCCTCCTCCATCCGCCGAAAAAAACGGAGGCGTTGCATTCTTCACCAGTGTGTTCACTCCTTGATTCACTGCAGGCCGGATAATTAAACATTTTAATCATGGGTATAATTTTTATTTGATTATATAGTTTAAACTTATCTCTTGAGAAATTATCACTCAACTTATTTACTTGGTGCAAATTCTTTTTTGCATAAAACTCTTTTCTCATTTCTAAAATCTTTCAAAAATTGTTTTAACTCGCTCTCTATCGATAAAAATTTTGGTAAATTTCAGGAATTTTAAATAGATACTTCCAAGTATAATAAAAAAATAAAATTAATTATTTCCTGAAGGGACAAAAAATTTTTATTCGACTTAGCAAAAAAACATTTTAATTTTTTATAGCTAGAAAGAAATTTTTATATTAAGAAAAAGTTTAGGCCTTTTGGGGGTGGGGGCTATATAGCTCGAGGCAGGGCCGGAACTAGGAGGGGGGGCGGCAAAATTTAATTTGTCGCCCCCTCCTTAAAATTTTCTATACAAAATTCATATCATTTTACCTTTTTTTAAGTAAATCTTTCTTTAATTGCCGCCCCCTGATATCTGCCGCCCGAGACACATGCACCCACTGCCCCCCCCCCCCTAGATCCGGCCCTGGCTCGAGGGATTGCGCCTGGCTGAATATATAATTTTTTTTTTAAGTTTTAAAACGAATAAGAAATTGTGTTTAACCTAATTCCTCAGCTCAAATTTTTATCAAAATTCAAGTTTAAGCTGCATTTAAGTAATTTATTGAAATAAATGAACCTTTAAAAATTATAAATATTTACCGTTTTTGTTGAGAGAGTTTAAACTATATTTATATTTTAATTTAAAAAGTCAGATCATAATTTGTTTTGATATAATTGCATTTGTACCAAATACTTATTTGAAACATTCAAATTCGAAGTGAGCTAAATTAATTTTTATTAAAGAAAAGCTTGAAAATATAATAAAATCAACTTCATTCAAATCTGCAATAATGCTCCATCATTCACATCTAAAATTCAAAAAAAAAAAAAAAAATTTTATTAAATAAGTTAGATAAAAGAAATGTCATTAACATTCTGCAAGCACAAATTAATAAAAATTACTATTCAATACTACTATTAAATCTCATTTATAGTATGAGAATATATAGAGGGTAGTAAGTAAAATTTTAAGTTAGACTTGAACAGGGTGCTTTATGGAGAAATTCTTCTCCCAGGTGAATTTCAATGAATATATATATATATATATATATCATTTGAACACGGTACATCCGGTACATTCTAGGAAGCTAAATCAGGGATATCTTTTCAGTTTTTGTTTGAGGGGTATAAAACAAATTAGAAGGAAAGTGTACTGATTCGTTTATCATTTCAGTACATATGCACGCTTTCTTACAGTAGCCTATATAGGGAATATATTTTTTTTTGATACAGGACAAAGTCGTTGGCAGTCAATTCCTTTGTCCTGTATCAACTCTATTCTACAGGCACCTTATCAATATATTTTTTTATCTTTTCTTACAGCTATACCCAGATTTGTCAAGTTTTATTCCGCCGAGTATAATACACGGTGTTATACATAGATAAAACTAACACAGACAAAACTAGGCCGATGTAAAAAACTGTAAAAAACCAACTCCCTGAAAAAAAAAAAAAAGTTAAAAGATAAATGAATTTTATTTGAATTTCCTTTATCGTCGAGTTCGCGAATGCGCATCCTAGTTTTATACATCCGACATAGTTTTTACGTTTTATCCTCCATTTTTGTATAAAACTAGAAAATCATGTATAAAACCCAACTCTAGCTATATTTTTATTTTTTTTTTTTTTCAAAATCTTGGAGGGGTGGGGGAGGATGCACTTCTGCCGCAAAGGTCGACCTTTACGTGGCTATATGAAAACCTGTTTATTATTATCATTAAACTTTGGATGAATATTTTGCTTAAAATCGTCATCTTTTCAAGAATAAAAGAGGTAACTAGCGGAAGGGAGGAATTTGTGCTTAATTTGATTTGGTAGAAATGAAAATCAAATCAAGTTTATTATTTCTACTACCGCCACCATATATTTTCATTTGTTTATTTAATATTCACAATCCATATTTAAAATAATATAATATTATTTTATCAAGAGATATTATAAATGAGATTTACATAAAAATGCACATTTTATATTTATATATATATATATATCTACATTTCTACAATACCAATATTAATCTAATCTAAATTCATATCATATTTAAAAACTAAAAAAATGCACACAAATCAAAATTAGAAGCTTTTTTTAAACCTGAATCGCAATGCGAATTGATAAAACTGTCAAATTAAAATTAAAAAAAAAATATATAAATAATGAGTTAATGATTTTATGAATTATGAATTTGTCAGATGTCTTTTGATGATTATTTTTTAGGTCAGTAATTATTAGAGAAAAAAATAGAAAAAGATGAAAGAATATCCAGAAAAATACCTGGAAGTTAAGAGGTTATTTTGAAAAATATTAATAGTGAAGTGATTAATATGATTTAAGCCATTGTATCATCTCCTTTGTGCAAAACAAATTGTTTAATTAGAAATTAACAAAAATGATTATTTAACAATAAAAAAAAATATTTCAAATTTTATGAATTATATAGATTTATATTATAGAGTGGTAACCAAAGAACTTTCATAAAAATTGGAACGCTTACATCATTCTTTTTCTGTTGGATACTAGCATATAAAACTCAAGGGTTGTCTCTTACATTTAGGAACATCACGAACATACTTAAAATAACCCAAACCAACTCAAGGAGCACCAAAATGAGTGCTCTCTTTGAGGTACTCCCAATTTAGAATTCAATGGCTATGATGAAGATGCCCAGGCCCGCAAACAGAGGGGGGCAGGGGGGCTACATACAGGGGCCCGGGCCCTTTACGCTCCAACCATAAAATTACAATAAAAAAATAATTTTCATGGTTAAAATTTAAATAAAAAAAAAATTATTTTCGTGAAATGTTTTCCTTAGGGGGCCCCGAGACCTTTAAGCTCAAATCTTAAATTTAAAGATGGGTGGGGGTGGAGGGGGCGAATTATTATGTAGCCCCCGGGCCCTTCAAGACTGTCTGCGGTCCTGAATATTTAATAACTCTTTCAATTACAGAAGAAAAATACCTAAATCAAAGGGAATCCTAGAAGGGCCGAAGTGTTGTTCCCCTACTTGATAAATCTGATCCCAGGACTGTAGCTTATTTAACTATGACAAAATTGTAACAATATTTAAATGATTTGTTAATTTAAATAAAAGTCTTGTTATGCACTGAGGAGATATTACCATTACAATGAAGATATACTGATGATTGAAAAAGAAAATTAGATCATATATATCAAAATTTTAAAATCCTTTTAAAGAAATCAACGAAGTCAAGATTAAAATGGAAAGTCACGTTTTAGACTCTGGGTCAAAAATAAAATCATTAGGAAAATAAAGAGCATCTAAAAAAATAGTTGATTTATGAGTTTTAATCAAAATCGTGGCAGCGAAATTTGAGAAAGGTTGATGGCTCTGAGCTACGAATGCTTCCACAATTGTTTGAAGAACAAACACTTTACTACTGTGGATTAATTTCCATGAAAAATTTCACTGATATACTTTTTAAAGAGCATCTAAAAATAGTTAATTTATGAATTTTAATCAAAATCATTGGAGTTTAGAAAATCGAAAAAAACCTGAAAAAGTACAATAAAGTACTAGTACTTTTTGGTCGGTTTTGTTCAAAAGCTTATTTTCACCCCTTGGGGGGGGGTGGTCCTAACTTAAATATAAAATTTCAACCTCGTAGCTCTTTTATTTTAGTTCATGAGATATTTTGTTCACAGACACACAGACAGACCATGTCGCGAAAACCACTTTTTTGGATTCAGGGGACCTCAAAACGTGAAAATCCATCTTGACATAAATCTAATACTAGGAACTAGGCGTGCTTCTAATGTGAATTGATTCACTTTCTTTTCAGTCAGTATATCTTTATTTATTATGACTTCGTTCACATTTGATTTATTTATTTTGAAAAAATTTATAATTCTTTGAAAAAAAAAATATGGATAGTCAATTTTAATTTTATTTATTATTTGTTAACGAGGATGAATCCAGATTTTATTGTTAAAAATAATAACTGATCTTATTTTTAAACTTTTTCATTATAATTTGAAAAAAATAAAAATAAAATAAATTGCTCAATCTGAATCCAACACAAGTTAATTATTCGAATATAAAAATTAAAGGTTTAAATTAAAAAAAAAATTTAAAAATGTAACTTAAAATTTATATAATTAAAATTTTTTTTTTGAAAATTAATTCTATGATTTTCAGCCTCATAAAGTTTGAATTTTTATAAAATACTTTCTCTCTCTATATATTTCATATATAGGGTATGAGAAAGTAAAAATTAAGAATAAAGGGAAATTTAAATATACAATTTTGACCAGTGGCTCTGAGAGAAGGCAATAGCTTCTCGTTCCCGGATTCGCTTCACCTCCCAAGCGAGAAAAATTTGTTTCATTTGAATTCTCTACCAATCATTTGAAATAAATAGGGAAGTGGTCTAAATGGCCCTTGCCGGTGCCAAAAAGACCTTTAAATAAATAATAAAAAAAAATTTTAATTAAAAAATTAGCTTATCAGCTATTTTATGTATTTTTTCTTAAACACTTTTGAGTAAAATTAAAATTTTTTAAATATGGATATGCAATCTGAGATTAACTCGGCATCTTACTGTTAGATATTTTTTTATAATTTTCCTTATGGAATGAATGGCCAATATTTTCCCCTTACTACCAACTAACCTCAGTCATGGGAATAAATTAAAATTATTTGTCTCTTTAAAATAGGGTACATAAAACTTGGACTCTTGGCTGTATGATTATATGAGAGTTGCGCCTCTAACCCCAACAGCTAGCAGAAGATATTTTCAACTTTTATAAATTACTATTAATTTTAATTTGAATCAAGGATTAAGTTTTTTTTTTTTTAGTTTTAGAATAACTTAAAAATATTTTAATATTTTCCTTTTAATGAGAATGAAAATAAATTAATTTTCAATTAAAATTTAAAATAACATTTTAATAAAATAACTTAATAAGCTAATTAAAGCTAGTTTCACAGAATGAAGACACGCGACAAGCCTTAAATCGATCACAAAATAAATTTTCTCTTGCAATTAGTTTAAGGCGGTTCGCGTGTCAATGTTTTGTGAAACTGTAAAAAAAAAAATACAATTTTTTAAAGACTAATCAATTCCCAAAATTCTAAAAAGTGAAGCTTCTAAAAAAATGCTTTATTTGATCTGAAGAATAGATGAGTGCGACGAAGATGAAGTGCAAAAGTACGAAAGAAGGTGATTATGAAGAGAAGAGAGACAGAAGAGAGAAGAGAGAGCAAGAGAAGAGGACGGGAAGGCAACTCACTGCTGCTTGGGAATTCCTTGAAGAAATACTCTGTGCTCGTGCTTGGATTCGAACTTGTGGAAGTAGAAGTGATGGTAGTGGTAGAAGTGAAAGATGGCATCGGCGTGGTCGTGGAAGTCGATGTTGTAGATGAAGTTGTCGATGGTGAAAGTGTTGTCGATGGCTCCCGCCATTTATTCTGCCAAGGGGTGCTTGTTGTTGATGTTGTGCTTTGAGGATCATTCATCCTTCGGAATGGATATGGGGTTGGATGGTGAGTGCTAGTCATAGTCGTCATCCTAGTCGGTCTCATTGTTGTACGGGTTGTTGTCATTGGCGTCCGTCTGGTCGTAAACGGGGATGGAGGTAATGATGTTGTCGTTTGGAAAAAGGAGGTTGTATTCTTCTGCATAGCAGCAGCGGCAGCAGCAGCGACGGCTGCGGCTGCTGCTGTGGCGGCTGAAGCGGCCGCTGCAGCTGCCATTGTACTGGCTGCCGTCGTGGTACTCGTTGTGGGTTGATGATGGATGGTCGTACCTGAAGAGGCCAAGATATCCGGCTCTTGGCGCAAGATATCTAACCACAGAGCGAACCGCTCCATTACTGGCCATCGGAAGACGAGAGGAAAAAACTATCACCCCCCAATCGAATACCCCCAGCCATCATTTACAAAATAAAAAAATTAAAAAATGGAAAAATAAAAAGGAAAATACAACATAGAACATTAAACAATCATGCATTATCTTCTTTTTCTTTCTTCTCCTTTATATTATATAAACAGCGAAATTAAATTACGAACGGACATTTAAAAATATCAAAAAATAATCAAGCAGTTTAGTGATTTCTCGTTCTGAGGCCAGAGGGAAGAATTTTCTTTTCTTCTCCATTAAGAACTATTCTTTGGGTGCCAATTAAAATAAATAAATTTCAACTAATCTATTTAATAAAGCTTTTGTGGTTTGAATTATTATTATTAGGGGAATTTTTAATTATAGACCACATTTTTGTATTAGGCCTAATTATTTATTAAAAATATAAATACTGTACAACGTTTCGACTGCTTATTCTGCAGCTGTTAACTAGTACAGTGCACTTGCTCCGACTAAAGTGAACTGGTCTATAATTAAAAATTCCCCTAATAATAAAATTTCAACTAGATAAAAATTGAAAAACGTTTTAATGAAAACACAGAATTTTTAACGAGGCATTATCCAATATTTATATGTGTATGATCTGTGATCATAACAAGAGACGAATGAACAAGAGAGATAATTGTACAAGGGAAAGAAAAAATATAGAAGCTCAATCTCCTTCCTCCTCTTGAAAACAGTTTGAATTAGAGCTTTTTAAGATGGAAATACGAATTATTAGACGTTTTAGGTGACCTCGAGCATAAAAATAATACGAATTATCGAGGGGACTGAAATGCATTGTTTTTGTAGCAGTTATCAGGTGATTTTTTCTGGGGACCGGCAAGATGTACGAATTAGCGGGAAATACAAATAATCGGACTACGAATTAAAGGGATTCCACTGAATTAATATTTGATCATTTTCAAACAACATACTTATAAATTGTAAGGAATCAGTCAATATACCGCTTATGATAAAAAAGAAATGAGCTTGGTTTGATTTGACATATTTTGAACCCTGGATTCGAACCAAGAATTCCCGCTTGACTCCTTTGTCCTGTTTTCACTCAACATGTAGAATATTTTGAAAAAAAAAAAAATAAAAAAAAAAAAAACACTCATTCCTTTAATTAACTTTTTTGTAAAATTCATCTTCCTAAATAACTATTTAGCCAAAAAGTCTTTTATTTTATTATGTAGTTATACTCCTTTTGATTATTGTTTGATATTATAAATGAAATTAATAATAAAATTTTAAATAACAAAATATTAACAGATTTGTCAATTCAATTCAGAAATTATTTTCATTACTGAATTAAATCGTAACACAAAATTTTTTTTTAACCAGAATAAAGAACCAAATTAATATAATTTTAATTTTATTATATATATATAATATTGACTATCCGTCATTTAAGCAAATTTCATTTATATTTTTCCAAGTAAAAATTTTGAGTTAAATTTGGTTCTCTTTCGTTTTATATTTTAAAGAAAACCATATTAATGGATGGAATATGATTTTTTTTTTTTGAAAATGAAATTTGCCAAACATTATTAATATTTTTGTACAGATTTTTTAATTAATAAATATTTAATAATCTTAATGTTAGGAGACTAAATATTTCGGACTTCAGAATTAATTAAGAAATAAAAAATGTGTCAGTGTCCTAGTCAATGCTTAATTATCAATTCTCTTCCCTAATAAAATTTAGTTTTTAATTTCATTGGATATTCGAAAAACAAAAAAATAAGTTTTTTTCATAATATGCACTGTATAATTTCCAAATATTACTCATCCATTAAAATAGTCTTCTTTAAAATCCATCTACCTATCTAATAATATAAGAAAAAATAATAGAAATAAAAAGAAAATCCCAGAAAATAATATTCTACTATTTAAATGAAGGGAGAAAGTTTTCACTAAATGTCTCTCTTATTTACAATTGTAAAAAAAATAAATTATAGCAAAAGAAGAAATAAAAAACAAATTAGACAGATAATAATAATAAGATACCTAGATTTGACATCTCATCGGTAGGACGATTCTGATAGGCGGTGATTTCTTTGAGACTTTCAAGTACCAGCGTTCGAATCCAAACACACAAATTTGTCGCAACTATATGCATCAATCCGAATCGAGCCACGACTTTAAATCGATGAATATTTAACTAAAATAAAAATAATTAAATGGATTAATACATTTCCTTCCTCACTTTTATAATTAAATATTTCGTCACAATTCTTTTTTTTTTTAATTTTGTAATGATAAGTTACCATTAACCGAGCTTTTTTGTTTTCTCTGAGTAATCCTTTATGAGTATTTATAATAATTTGTAAAAATAAAAAAAATAAAATAATTAAAAACTCACTAAAATGTCAAAAAATTATACCAATTGTTATATTTTTCTTGGAGATAGATAATTTCTAAATTTGCAAATAATAAAAAACTATATCTCAAAAATTAAATAAGAATAGTATAAGGGAATAGTACAATAATTTTCTATTTAGTTGATAGTAATAATTCACATGCTCTCACCCTCTTTTTTTTTCATTTTCTGGAAACGCAACGAGGTCCGCACATGTCGATCACTGAACATCACTTTTAAATAAAATTTAATATAATATGATAAAATTATCTAATTCTCCATTCCCTTTATTCTAATTCATATTTTAATTCTTTTATAATAACATCCATGGGTCTATCCATATCAAGTGATACAGAAAAAAAATAATTGGTCGCTCGACCATTTTGTAAAAAAATAATATTTTTTTCCTAGATTCCTACATTATTTCTGAGTTCAAAAGTGATTTTAAAAATTTTTTATCTCTTTTGGTACTGCTACGGCGGCCATTTTTGTTTTGCAAAACGCGCTAATTTTGGCGTATTTAAGGGTTTGCGTTAACTTGTATAACTCAGAAACCATTAATTCTAGAGTGATGAAACAAAAACCATTTTAATCAGGAAGAAACATCCTAAATATTATCTCCAGTACATATTTACTGAAATATGGATCAAAAACAGTCTGCAACCCAATCAACATTGGGGTAAGAAAACGGAAAAATTTCAATTTTTGAAGGCATATTACCTTTGGAAAGAATACAATCTCAGGCTTGATTTTTTTTTTGTGTGTAGCTATACACTAGTACTGCATGTATTTTAAATATCAACCCTGAGACTTAATTCCTTTAAGAGCTACAAATTTTTAAAAACTGAAATTTTTCAAAAAATTCAAAATTTGAGCCTCAATATCTTTGTTGGGACAAAGTTTAAAAATCTGAAATTTTTACCAGCAAACCCTCTTATGGTTGTTATACTGCTGTATAAATTTCATCTTTGAGATTTTGTTTTAAGCCAAGTTACAATATCATGAAAATCACAAAAAACCCTTAAGCTCGGCCAATACCTCTAGTACTGTAGATAGCTTAGATTAAGTTCCAGGTGTAGGCAATTATTTTACTTAATGTAAACTTAAGCTATTTAAATGTAATGTCTTGCTTTTGATGTAAAATAATATGAATTTTTGAAATTTTAAATAACTTTATCACGTTATTTTCAGGTTTACAAAAAAAAAAAAAAAAAACTTTGTACATTTATTCAATTTTTCTGGCTTATTTATAAATTTCATTTTAATAAAGAATATTAAAAATTACACATTTTCTTCATAATCAGTTGCTAGTGAGGTTTTGAAGCACTTAACATTACTACTGTCCGGTACAGGAATAAAACACTAACCAGTAAAAAATAATTTGTACATATTTCTATGTCAAGAAAACAGTGTGTGTTTGTGTAATTTTTAATATTCTTTATTAAAATGAAATTTATAAATAAGCCAGAAAAATTGAATAAATGTACAAAGTTTTTTTTTTTTTTTTTTTTTTGTAAACCTGAAAATAACGTGATAAAGTTATTTAAAATTTCAAAAATTCATATTATTTTACATCAAAAGCAAGACATTACATTTAAATAGCTTAAGTTTACATTAAGTAAAATAATTGCCTACACCTGGAACTTAATCTAAGCTATCTACAGTACTAGAGGTATTGGCCGAGCTTAAGGGTTTTTTGTGATTTTCATGATATTGTAACTTGGCTTAAAACAAAATCTCAAAGATGAAATTTATACAGCAGTATAACAACCATAAGAGGGTTTGCTGGTAAAAATTTCAGATTTTTAAACTTTGTCCCAACAAAGATATTGAGGCTCAAATTTTGAATTTTTTGAAAAATTTCAGTTTTTAAAAATTTGTAGCTCTTAAAGGAATTAAGTCTCAGGGTTGATATTTAAAATACATGCAGTACTAGTGTATAGCTACACACAAAAAAAAATCAAGCCTGAGATTGTATTCTTTCCAAAGGTAATATGCCTTCAAAAATTGAAATTTTTCCGTTTTCTTACCCCAATGTTGATTGGGTTGCAGACTGTTTTTGATCCATATTTCAGTAAATATGTACTGGAGATAATATTTAGGCTGTTTCTTCCTGATTAAAATGGTTTTTGTTTCATCACTCTAGAATTAATGGTTTCTGAGTTATACAAGTTAACGCAAACCCTTAAATACGCCAAAATTAGCGCGTTTTGCAAAACAAAAATGGCCGCCGTAGCAGTACCAAAAGAGATAAAAAATTTTTAAAATCACTTTTGAACTCAGAAATAATGTAGGAATCTAGGAAAAAAATATTATTTTTTTACAAAATGGTCGAGCGACCCCTGCTGTATCACTTGAAATGGATAGACCCCCATATACAAGATAATAATTATATATATAATATATAATATATATTAATAATTATATATTAGAGGTAAAGGTGGTATTATGAGCCCCTAGTTTCTTTTTTTGTTATAATAATTTTTTTTTAAATAATTTTTGCTAAATTATTTGTGTTGAACTTCAACTATAACAATTGATGAATATATTTAAAAAGTATGCAGTCGATTAAATACACAGAAAGTGAAATAATAACAAAAAATCAAAAAAGTTCGTTTTGTTGAAAAAATTTTCTGTGCTGGTATTATGAGCCCCTAGAGTAAATACATGAAAAAGAGTGTTAAAAAGAGGTTAGTAATACAAATATCCTCTATGAAAATTGTATTTTGTTAATTACAAAACTATATTAGTGTAAATAAGTTGGAAAACAGAAAATATTTTATGATCTACAAAAGTCACAAATATAAACATCTTTTTCAGTCCCAGCACAGTCATTGTGCGCCCACATTTCTCACATCAGGCACTATATCCACAGTTCTCCTTGATGATTGGCAGAGTAAAGTCCTACATAAAACTTACAGGGAGTATGCTCATCTCCGGGATTATCAACTCCCACTGACATTTCCAAAACGGACTCTCCGGTATTGACGGACCATCAAAAATTGGGGCTCATATACCAGGCACAGAAGGGGGCTCACATTACCGACATAGCCATATTGAATTTCCTCAAAGCATATTTTATCTTTGTTACTGTCTAAATTAATTATCACCTACATTAAATCAAAGCTTAAAACCTACTCTATTAGATTGCGTAGCCTATTAAAGTAAATGTAATCGAATAATAATCATAATTAAGGGCTAAATAGGTACCTTTCAAAGTTTTTTAGTAGAAGAAAACACAAACACCTGATTTATCCACCATCTATCATCAACAACTGAACCAAAGCTCTCTAGAGGCCTAAAAAAGAACGGAACACAGTGTTTCCATCAATCCCCATTAGATTGTGTGAACTCTATGACGAGATATATTGGGGGCTCATAATACCTACAGGGCTCATATTACCACCTTTACCTCTATATACATAATTATTATCTTGTATATGTATATAATTAACTATATTGAAATATTTAGTATAATTCAGACGCAAGGTTCAGAATGTCTTAAAGTGTAAATAAAAATAAAGTTGAAAGAATGGGACTGGAGCCTTCCAGAGAACAGCAACTAGGAGAAATAAAAAAGATTTATATTTGGTTGCCGACGTTTCGAGTGTTTGTCGCACTCAAGCAAAATTGTTAGTCACATGTATGGACTCATGAAGATGGGTTAATAGCCCGAAATATATCGAGTTAGAAATTCAATATTTCTTTCAATTACAACTTAGTGAAACCTCACATATTCCAAAATTGTTAGAGTTTAGTACAAGTGGTGTGGTACTGAATCAAGGGCGGGGAAAGGGGGGTTGAGGGGGTAATTACCTCCCCCCCCCCAAAGATTTGAGAAAAATACTTTTTTTTTGGAAAAATTTTTATTTTTAATGAAATTTTAAAAATTAATATTT
This sequence comes from Euborellia annulipes, assembly GCA_023213315.1. Classification (NCBI taxonomy): domain Eukaryota; kingdom Metazoa; phylum Arthropoda; class Insecta; order Dermaptera; family Anisolabididae; genus Euborellia; species Euborellia annulipes. Next base: position 16,523 of record JAKCPI010025459.1, on the reverse strand, counting down.
AAAAATTTGATTTGTATCAGGTAAACAACTATAGAATGCGCGGATCCGCCCTTGTACTGAATTATACTTTCATTGAAGCAGATTGTTTGTAGATGGCCGTAAGGATGAAAATTATTATTATTTATTAAGTAAACTATTCTTCAAACAAACAACCGACACCGCATCTAAATAGCAAGTGACCACCTTTACTTAACTCTTGACAATTTTGCTTGCCCTGAGGATGAGTGTGACAAGCACACGAAACGTCGGCAACAAAAAGTTTTTTATTTAACCTGGTTGGTGTTCCCGTCCCATTTTTCTAATAAAATATCTACAGATATTCAACTCAAGAAATTTTATAAAAAATAAAGTGTTTACCCTTGAATTCATGAAAATAAAATACATCTGCATGAAGGTGAAGACCATTTGAAGAACGGGATTTATTCCTCTTAAAATTTGATAACATGGAGATGAGAATGGAATTTCAAAAAAAGCCCCGCATTCCAAACCGTTATAGATCATTGTACAAAGACCGAAACCTGTCAATTATAAATAAATAGTTTTTATTAATTAATTATAATGGAATTTAAAAAATTAAAATTTATACCAATTGCTCCAACTCGGAGAAAGAAAGATCCATGACTATGAAGATTCTGCGAGGTTTTCCTTTTACGAGAAGCAGGGGCCGAAGATGTAGTCCCAGCTTCCAAATCATGCAATTTATCTCGGGAGGTAGCTGTGCCGGCAGATTCAGTTTCATCTTTTCGAGATCGCACCTGTAAAATGATATATAAAGATTGAAGGAATCTTTTTTTTGTGGCCTGGGGCGATGTCATGGATGCGGTAAGCTAGACATCACTACTTGTATTGTTATTCGAAAATAATCTATCTTGTTCCTAGATACTTTAAAATAAAAATTTATGTTCATTAAAATTCTTCAAGAGTACTTAAAGAGAAGTAATTTTGCCTCGCTATTTCTGACTATTTACCTGTAAAGCGGATTTTTCTTCGGAATGAGGTGGCGGAGCAGGAGGCTGTGGAGGCGGTGGGGGTGCTGTTTGTCCTTTATCCTTTTCTTTCTCTTTTTCCTTTTCTTTGTCCTTATCTTTTTCTTTTTCTTTCTCCTTTTCTTTTTCCTTGGCTGCCTTTTTCTTTTCCTCTTTAGCTTTTCTTTTTTCTGCTTGTTCCCTTTCTTTTGCCTCTTTCGCCTCTTGTTTCTTCTTTACGAGTCGTCTTTGATCGACAGCATTGGTGGCAGCTGGTTCCGTCCCTGAACAGCATGTTGATTCTTGAAGCAAGAAGCAGAAAACGTAGAGAAGAAACAGGATGCTCATCCCGTATAAATATGTGAAAAAACCCTGAAAAAAAAATGGAAATATAGTGTAAATTTCTCACCAATGATATGTATGACTTTTTGGTTTATGAGATTCCCATATGGAAATTTATTCAGAGCAAATTCTATAAAAAGTTGAATAACGTCTTATAGTAGCAGAGAATTTACATGTTAAAACATTTTTATATCAAGATTTAATATTATAAATTCAGAATGATAGCAATAGTGAAAAATTATAATATTTTATAATAAAATAGTAAACATTTGATTAATTTAAAAGAACAAAAAGAAAACTTCATGAGAGAAGAGGATTAAAAGTTAGTAAGAGAATACTTGATGGATTTGTTTTAACTTCAGCCGAAGACAGGGTTAAAATAAATGATCAAATTTGATTAAGAAATAAAGTGATGGATTGAATTTATTATTTAAATCTAAATTAAGATTGTGAAAAAAAGTTTAGCATTTTTAACTTGCCTCAATTCGATAATGACGGTTCGTTTGAGAAAAAAGATTATACTACATAATAGCTTTCTTTTAACATCATTTAAATGGAGTTAGATTCTTGAATTAAAATCAAAAATAAATTTAATTTAAAAAAAGTATATAGAGATAAAAAGTGAATGATGGGTTACAATGACAAGATGGCTTTTTAGATTGACCGTTATTTTTTTGAACGAGTCACTGACTCGTTCCTTTCGGAGTTACGATTTGGGAGGTGCGTTCGAGCTCAGGACCTTTGAAAACCAAATTTTTGTTCTGGTTGTCCGTCCTGATGTGTGTTCAAGTTATTTTTTATTTTATTTTTCAACATATAACGCCATGAAATTTATTGTGCATAGGTTATCTATGATGATGTCATTATGTCATTTTGGTAATTAATTAACGCTTATATATTAAATTGTAATTATATTAATGCAGATAATTTTATATAATTACACTTGATTCGAAAAATTCGCTAATTAGGACTTTTTAAAAATTTATTTATAACTAGCCGTGCTGCCCACCTTGGGATCCCCCATTGCAGTAGCGTAACTAGGTGGGGGCGAAGGGGGCTCTTGCCCCCTCCGCCCCAGGCGCATCAACCCTTTGGCGCCCCTCTATACCGACATAGGCGCCCTAAGGCATCTAAAATATAGTCCAGGGACGGTGATTTTATCATTTTCTTTCGATAGATTGTCCAAAAACACGGATAGTTTTCTTTTAAATTATATTACAACTTAAAAAACGACGCCCTTGTTGAGCTTCGCCCCCTCCGCCCTCAAAGGCTAGTTACGCCCTGCCCCATTGATCTCTCTTTTTTCTTCAATATGAGTCATTCCAATTCAAATCAACACAGTAAAGTGCAATTTTCAACCCGACCATCACCGATTTTAATAAAATTTGGAGTGTTCATTGCACATGATGAGAGAATGAAAAAAGCCAAATTATAGAAGTGTAGCATAAGCAGCGGCGTAACTAGCCTTTGAGGGCGGAGGGGGCGAAGCTCAACAAGGGGCGCCGTTTTTCGTTGGACTTTTTTTTAGTATTCGAATCTCGTTCGATCTTTTTTTTGTAATTTTTCTTCGGATTTGTGATATAAAATGAATTTATTATGAAATTTCAACCACAAAAAAAAGCAGGAGAAAAAGTTTGATGCGCCTGGGGCGGGGGGGGGGGTGAGTGCCCCCCTTCGCCCCCACCCAGATACGCTACTGAGCATAAGTACAACAAAAGTAATGGCTGCCTAAAAAATGCCGGCGCTAGCTAGACATTATCCGAACTGTCAAACAAGTATTTTGGAAAGATCGGGAAACCAGCTTTCAAATGATGTGCAACATGGCCATATTCAAACAATGTACATAATAAAGATCAGTGATCATGACCTATAACCTTAAATATCTCGAAAACCCCACCTTCAAAATTGATGAAAAAAAACATAGGCAATATTTGCTTCTTCATGTTACACTATACAACATACCGGTACAGTTTGATATCAACTTGGGACGAAATTGGAATTAGGAGATAAAAATTAATATCTACAGCTATGTCATGCAATAAAGCAATACAAAGTATATGTAGACTGCAACGAAATGACAAAATACTGAAAATACATGTTAACAGTTTTAAAAATGGTGTGATAACAATCTGAATAGACCAATAGCAACCATTCTTATTTTGACCAATCACAGGTAAGCTGAAAATGATAACCCTTTTAACGAACACAAGTGCGAAGTCGCTCTCGAAAGATAGCGTCCACTCTTGCAAAAGTGACTTCGCAGTTGTGTTCGTTAAAAGGGTTATCATTTGCAGTGGAGTAGCGAGGGGGCAAGGAGGAGGGGGCATCCCAGAAGAGTGGTTAAATCTACCGCAAGGAAATTAGGTTTCCTATTCAAAACGAAGCGTTACTTTTCCTCCCAACAACTCCTAACCCTCTATAAAGCCCATATTCGGAATATGGTTCCCACCTTTGGCGGGGCCGATGAAAGACGCTCTCTCCTCCTTGGACGCCATACAGAGGCGTGCAATTAGACTGATAGGTGATTCTACCCTCACCGCATCCCTACAGTCACTAGATCATAGAAGAACCGTGTCTGCACTCTCTTCTACAGGTATTACCATGGTCAATGCTCTGCCGAATTAAAGTCAATTATCCCACCCAATGCAACCTATACAGGGAACACATGAGACCATCCCTATGCTGTTCAGACCACAACTAACAGAACTAGTCCCCATGACCTACCGTGATTGGAACAAGCTCCCTGCGTCTATCTTCCCCAAAACCTACAATCTTCAGACTTTTAAGTCTAATCTCAATAGGCATCTTCTCAGTTCCCGCAGTTGAGTTCCCCTTTTATGCTTCTCCTTTTGTTTTTATTTTCTTCCTGGCTGCATGTGACCACTGGTCATTATAGGTCTTCGGACCTTATGTACCCATTCCAAAAAAAAAAAAAAATAATATAATAATAATAATAATAATAATAATTAAAATCGGAGATGGTGGGGTTGGCAGCTGTGTTGATTTGAAATGGAATGACCCATATGAATTTCAAAACCTTTGGCTTTGATTCACCTTAGACGAGAGGTTTGTGATGTCTGTGATGAGGGTCAGGCCCACGGTGGGGGGGGGGGCAAACCAGGACGATCATTCACCCAAAATCGCTAGATTTTTTTTTGTAATTAGAAGGATCAATGAAATCAGTGGCTGTTTGATTTCTACCAAGGGTCGCGCATCCCGTCCGATGCAACAAAAATTTATTTAAATTAAATTGGAATTGTGAGTCCCAAAATACAATTTTCTGTTAACTCAACAAGCAATTGATCTTGTTTTTTTGGAAAGATCCTCACTGAAATTTTGGTTATGTAAAATATTTTATAAAAATATCAACTTCTTTTCTAGTTAAAGTAGGTGAGTTTAGAATTTGGAAAATCGAGAAGAAAGATAACTTCTACATATTTCTTCCCTCTCAATAGTATGTTCAAACTGTGTGAAGATAGTTAATAAATCTGCCAAGAGAGGCAGCACTTATCGAGGACACCTGGTAGTTATGCAAAATATTTCCAAAAAAGATCAAATGCCTGCATAGTTATAAGGGAGCTCACAATTAATAATGACTATTTTGATTATTGATTGTCAAAGAGGGCCTTTATGGTCAGTTGTGACTTTGTATTCATGAAGTGTAGGTTCAGGCAATAAAATATTCTTGTACTTTATTTTTCTCTTAACAAGAATAATTGATAAGAAAATAATAAATTTGATCTACCTCTCCTGAATAAGGAGAAAAGACATTTCAACTTTTTTATAGGTTATTGTCTTATTCTATTAAAAATTTAGAGATAATTCAGGTATTAAACCAGGAGCGAGTAGTATAAGAGTCGGTTAATCAGGATAGGAACATAACTAATTTAATAATATATAAGGAACATAACTAATTTAATAATATATAAGGAAAGGACCGGAGAATAAAAGCCAGCATTTGATGGACTCTCTCACATCATCTTTAATTAGCAGATATTTCGACTGGCATCAAGCCTAGTCATCATCAGTGCAAACAACTACAAAGAGATTAGCAAAGATTAATACATTATGATGATGACTAGACGTGATGCCAGTCGAAATATCTGCTAATTAAAGATGATGTGAGAGGGTCCATCAAATGCTGGTTTTTAATCTCCTGTCCTTTCCTTATACATCTGATCCAGCAAAAATCTTCCAATTATAATTTAAACCATATCAAAAAAAGAAGTGGAGAAGCGTTTTTGGTCCTAGCTTTATTTCTACAGCGACCTACCTATTGGTCAGTGATTCACTAGATATTAATACAATATGAATTCTAATGATGATGACGAAATAATATATTTAAAACAAGGAGGGCTAATCAATATTTATTTTACTCAAATAGTTGAAAAAAGTAGGAATCGCTGGAAGTTGAACCAAAGATCTTCCGATTCGCAGCATGGGCTGCTATTAAGCGGCCCATACTTGCACAGTTTAACTGAGCAGTTTTTCTGTGCAAATATCTGAGTAAAACTGTACAGTTTTTTTTTTAACACTAACACTTTTTTCTCATTCACACTCACACTCACACACATTCACATAGCCTTTTCGGCAATTCAAGCCATCCATATAAGACTTTGACGATAATCGTTATTAATTAATATACATATTGGGGGTCCAGGCATCCTTATTTAAGCTATTTGGTATCCAAATGGCTTAAATAAAATCATCGGACTGCCTGGGGTCCGAACCCGCGACTCTTGGTATACGAGGCTAGCACAACTGTACAGTTATCTGAACTGAAAGTATGTGGTCTACTTCACTATTCCCATCAGTTTTGCTCCCAATATTCTCAGTACTTTCGTGCAGTATGTATCGAAGTATTCTCCGATAAGTTGTGGATCTCTCTCTCTCTCTCTCTCTCTCTCTCTCTCTCTCTCCTCACATGAATAGATAAAGAAGAGCACCAATGTGATGTACTTTGTTTGCCGCCGCCGCTTTTTTCACGCCATTTGAAAATGCAATACAAGAAACCTCCCAGAATTCGGGAAAATTATATACTAGGCCTCAATAAAAGCCAGAAAGGCATATTTTTTATTCATTATTATGAAACAGGTGGGCAACTCTCTCAAACGACTCAGGCAGAAACTGAGCGATAAACTGAAGAAACTGAGCGATAAACTGAAGAAACTGCAAAGTTTATCTGTGCAAAAGTAGAAACTTTTGCACAGGCCGCTGGCTGGCACAAAAACCTGCGTGAACTGCGCAGTTTTCTCCGACTTGCCGTCACATGTGATAAACTACACAGTTTAACTGTACGTGTAGGGGCCGCTTTAGACCAATCGGGCAATCGAGTATTTGAATTATCTGGAATGAAGGTAGGTGGTCTACTTCAGTTTTCACATCAATTTTGCATCTCTCAGTTTTTTCCTGCAGGGTGTATTGAAATATTCTCCAAAAAGTTGGGATCTCTCTCTCTCTCTCTCTCTTTCACACATGAATAGATAAAGAAGAGCAGCAATGTGCTGTACTTCGTATGCCGTAGCTTTTTTAAGCAATTTGCATATGTAATGCAAGCAAGACAGGTCCCACAATTTGGGCAAATTATGATAGGGCTCGATGAAACTAAGAATTATGAATATTCATATATTTTAAAAAAATTAAATTTTTCCCCCCCCCAACCATAATAAATTTTACAAATTTCCCATATCTTCTTAGGAGATTTTTTCCCAAACCCCCCCCCCACACACCAGTTAAACTCCCCAGTTTTTCAAGTCATTTTTGAGGGATTAAACTGAGGAAACTGCGCAGTTAATCTGTGCAAAAGTAGAAACTTGTGCTCAGGAAGCTGACCTGCACAAAAACCTGCGTTAACTGCGCAGTTTCCTAAGTTTATCGCTCAGACATGACGTCACACGTGATAAACTGCGCAGTTTAACTATGTGTGTATGGGCCGCTTTAGGGAGAAAACCCTCTCAAGTAGATATGGGAAATTTTATTAATAAAAGCTCAAAGAATTATTAGACCCGCATTTTGAATAAGGAGAAAAATTTTATTAAATTGAATGAAAAAAAAAAAAAAAATATGTGCGACAGCCGTTTTTTATAAAAATGTTTTTTTTTTCCACCTAATGAAAAGTACATAAATTTATGTCCTAAGTGCTATTTTTTCTTTCTCCTGGGGGGAGGAGCCTAACCCCCACTGGTTGCGCAAGTGAGGCTGTATAATAACTTATTTAAAATAGTCCTATAAAGATGAAAAAAGCGTTGTAAAAAATGATGATGATTGTATTGTCAAAATGGCAGTTGACAGAGTTGAATGAAGAAAATAGACAAATTATAAAGTCAAAATAATTTTAATTATCGAAAAGGAAGTTTTAGTTATGGTTAATCTTTTTTCTTGGCCAAATGGAGATCTTGCCATTGTCGGGCATCCGGGGCCAATATATTTAAAAAAAAATTAAAAAAAACTTTTTTCTCTAATAAACAAGTGCGCCGAACTTAACAATGATTGCTTATTTGCTTCGATTTAGCATACATGTTGTTTCGATCATGCGCACTCATTTAGTTGGGAAAAAATCAAAAGGTCATTCCTCGTTTTGTTAAATAAATTTATTTTAGTCTGGAGCTATGTCTCGTCAATAAACCTCTTTATTATTGAAAATATTAAAATGCTTTGGCCGAGAGGAACATTGCCAATATTTTTTTTTTTTTTTATTTAAAGGTCTTTTTCGGCATTTAGATTCCGTCCCTATTTATTTCAATTGATTAGTAGCCAAATAAATTGAAATAAATTTTAGTCAAATGTGACGGGATTCGAACGCCTGACCTCCAGCACAAGAAGCAAGAAATTACCGTTGAGCGGCCAGGGGCCATTGTCAATATTGATAACCTAAAAAGCCAAGGGTTTGGAGGTATAAATAAATAAGTAAAAATATTATATCGTATATAATCACTCAGATACTCAGATCTAAATGTACATCTAAGTACTTGGAAGACATCCATGAGTTGCCCGAGCTAAGATTGGCATTCTTCCTTTATCCCAGTTTTTACCCTCTCCCTTATCGATGCGCTGAGTCGGTTATTTCTTCTTTCGGCCCCGTAACTCTTTAATAATTAATTTTGCTGACCCCGTATAGAGATAAAGCCAAAATAGAAGAAGATAGCATCTTAGAAATATGGTATATAATTAAATTTTTTTTTTCAAATGTCCAAATGACAAAAGAAATTATTCATTAATTTATCTATCAAAATAATCATAAATAATTTTTATATTCAATATTTTATTTCTTCTTATCAATAATTTTTAAAATAATAAATTTACTTTTTTTATTTGTTTTAAGGTCTTTTTCAGCTTGTCACTTGGGGGTCATCCCCGTATCCTAATGGGGAGGGGTGGCGATCAGACCTTTTTCTTTTCCAAAATTCGAAAAAATAAATAAAATAAAAAGAGAATCAAATATTAATACCTAATTAATTAAAATCATTTTTATAAGAATTTTTAAAGAAATAATATTTTCAACCATATTAGTAAAATCGCCTTTGAAAGCGAGTTCCAGTATGGTCAGTTTAATTAAATCAAACCCGTACCCTAGCTAGATCTATTTCTGAATAATGAATGAGATTTATTTATCTTTTTTTTTTTATACATATGGGTCTCAAGAAGGAAATTTAATGCTCGGCTTGCACGAATCTTTTATTCTTCAGTCCTAAGAATAAACGGATTAATTCATGAAAAGAAGAGAGGAGAAGGCCAAGGGAAAGAGAGCGAGCGAGCGAGCAAGCAAGAGAGAGAGAGAGAGATAGAGTGGTCCATTGGCAGCATCCGCGAGCGAGAGAAAGATCCCCCTCTACACCGGAATGGGAAACCTCGATCAATACTCGACCGCCGCACCCTCGAGCCCCGGGACACCCTCACAAAGCTCAAACCCGAAATTTCCAAAAACTTGGGGAAAAAAAATAAAAAAATAAATCAACAGATTACTATTTTTTTTTTCTTTCTTTTACTCACCTCATAATAATGTAGAGGTAAATTGTGTGTGACGACTTCACTGATGACGTACGCAATGCAAACAACAACAAGAAGTTTGGCATATATGAAGCTCATTATGATAAATAACGAAGTCCTAAAACAAAAATAAAATTTTTTTATTTATTATTATTTTTTTTTATTAAAAGAGGGGGGGGGGGTGAAGGATGCTACTTATTATTTATTTACTCTCTTACTTTTTTAATGGTTGAGGTCTAACTTTTTTCAATTCCATTTCTTTATTAGCGTGATTATTTTTCTCGGCTAAGACATCACTGCCAACACCACCACCTCCGCCGCCACCTCCGGCACCTGCACTCCCGCCGCCCCCACGTATAATTGCCGATACTGGAAGAGTTGCCATATTATCAACTGCTTGTTGTTCCGTGGGTGTTTCAGCAGCTCCTGTACCACCACCACCACCACCACCACCACCGGAATTCTCAGTGACCACCATACTGGTAATTAATTGTGAGATAAATGATAAATCCTCTCAATAGGCGGTCGTTGTCGACGACGAGGACATGTTGCCTCGACTGCTGGGTTGCCTCTTTACCCGGGCGACGACGCCTGCACCCTCCCGCCTCCTGGATCCCGCCCCTCGTCGTCCCCCCACCCCCACCACCTGGCCCCCTTTTCTCCCCTCTCGTACATAGATCGAAAAAGAGAACAAGCTGCTAACACAACCATTTTTACTCAATCAAACTAATTACTAATTAATAATTCATATATCAAAAATCAAAAAAAGATTTTAAACTCACTTTAAATCATTATTTATTAAGATTTTCTTCTGAAGTCTTTATTGGATTCAGAACAATAGGTTACGATTAAATATTTTTTACATAAATTATTCTTGGATGAGTTTTTTTATTAAGGGATTGGACTTTCAAATTTGAAATTTATCATCTGGGAAGAAAGAGCATCCGAACAAAAAAAGTTCATCTTCAGTCAGTGTTCTATTTATATTTGAAGAGAATCTTTTTTTAATTGATTTGACAATAAATATTAATATATAGAGCCTAAGTAGGCGAATATTTCATGGAATTATTTTTGTTTTTATTTAAGGTTTTTTCGGCATCGAAGGCCATTTAGACTTCTCTTTATTTCAATTGGATTGGCATCCAAACCAATTGAAATAAATTGTGGCATGAGACAGGATGCGAACCCGCGACCGGTATGGTTCAGAAGGCCAGCACTCTAATCCCTGTACCAAGGCCCGAGGGCCTGAAAAAAATAATATATAATATTTAAAAACAAGTAAAATTAATTCAGGATATTTCCTCTGCCTACAAGGCTTAAAAAATGACATTTTGGGGGGTTTTAAATGAATTATTCAGGCTTGATGAAGGACAGTCTATTAATTTTTATTTAAAAATCACTGCTTGTCCGAATCCTGAATTAATTATGAGATTCGAATACCTAGGGGGAAAATACACTGGGAATCTATTAAATGGAAACAATTTATGTTATAAGACTCAGTGGCTCGCTTTCCAACATAAGCTATGAATACTGCCTAACAAAAGGAGAATCATCGATCATACATTTTTAATACACCAGGTATAAACCGACTAGAAGGCAATTGGCGAATTCATGCTATTATATAAACCAAATGTTCGATTAACTTACTACAAGTTAATATATGAAAATAGCTGGCATGAAACTAGGGGTGTTCGATTATGGCAAAAATAATCGATTATTACGATTAATCGATTATTGGATCTGGACAAACGAAAAAATTATCGATTATGAAAAAAAAATCGATTATACCTTTCTTTTCCTCTAGTAAAATTTCCATTTTTCCCTCTCGCAAAAATCATTTGACCTTTTTTTTAGTATACGAGTCTCAAAATCTTTTCAAACGCATATTTCCCGAAAATAATGGATTATGAATCTTTCATATAGATCTAATAACATAAAACAGTTTTAGAGACCAGGCATACTAATATACAAAGTTTCAAAATTAAAAGTTAAAAATCAAAGAAATTATAGGATGGAGATCCTGGGTTTGACTCTCAGAGAGCCAGGAGATGCCGGGCAAATAAAATTATAATAGGTAAATTTATGTAGATAAGATTTTTATTTAGTGTGAATTTGTTAAAAAAAAAAAAAAAAAGAAATTTCCTTTCCTTTTTCACCTTTCTATTTACTTCACCAAATAACATGAAAATATTAATATGTAGAAGGATGAGTAAAAAGGCCAAGCAGCTATTATTATTTCTTTATTGGAATTAAACCCACAGCGACGTTTCGGTCGACTATGCGACCATCTTCATGGCTAGGGTTTAGTCATATTCAATCTAACTGGCGCTGAATGTAATTGTGATAGATCGTATTGAATAAATTATAAATAAATGTCTATCAAAGAACTCAAGAGGGTTACTATTGACTAAACCCTAGCCATGAAGATGGTCGCATAGTCGACCGAAACGTCGCTGTGGGTTTAATTCCAATAAAGAAATAATAATAGCTGCTTGGCCTTTTTACTCATCCTTCTGAAAATATTAATAATTAATTTCAGTAGAATATATACAGTGACGTCATTTTAACTTTTTCTTGGGGGAGGGGGTGGCAAACATTTTTTTTCTTAAAATTTACTTACAAATAGGTATTTCAAATTTAGCCATAAGAAATTTAATTAAATTAATTTTTTAATTTTTTACAGTTTATAAACCCTTTGTTTTATAGAATAATATAAAATTTAAAAAAGATCAGAGCCCTTGGGTGGGGGGTAAATGCCCCCCTGCCCCCTTCAAATTCATTCCCTATAAGATTCTATGCAAAAAAAAAAATACTTAAGACCATTTTTAGTCTAAAGCACTTTTATTTGAGATCTCACTTTGAAATTTTGTTTCAAAAAAAAATAATGACGTATCGATTTTCTATAATCTGCGATTGTAGAGAAAAGGAAAAAGTGAAAATTTCTAAGATAATACACTTAAAAGAAATAAGTTCAATTTAAATCCATCATCAAGAAAAAAAAATGATGATAAATGATTTTTTTTTAAATAAACAAAAATTTGTATATTTAGCATAGAAATGAGTTTATATAATTAATTATAGACGAGAGAATATGTATTTATTTAAATTTTCCGAAGGAAATGGGACATGTTCTCTCTGAAAGAGGAGTGAACAGAGAGAGAGAGAGAGAGAGAGAGAGAATGGTCCAGAGAGGCGCATGTGCACTATAGAAGGGGTGGAGGTGGGCTTCATCTCAGTGAAATCCATGTTATTTCCAGGCAAATGCGCCTGCGTTGTTTCCATCACAACCTCTCCATCAACAACAACATTCTCTAGGATAAAGGAAACAAACTTGGGCAGCTTCCCCTCCCTTCTAAAGTCCTATCCTATCGTTCGTCTTCTAATCTTACTCAATCACCTACTAAATTTCCAATTCATTCATTCATTCAATAAACAAAGTGATTCCCAATTAAATCACTCTATTTTAGAAGATCAAATCCTGAAATCGAATAATCAATTCCAAGTTTGGAAAATTACTCTTTTTACTTAAACAACATATTTTTACTTTCTCTTATCTCTTATTATTATATGTTAAGTCTATTGTTAGAACCCCTCAGATTTTCAACAAAAATAATTTTATTTTACTGGAGAATGTATTCAAAAGCCATAACTAAACAATAAATAATTACTAATACAGTATAACTTAAATAAATATTCTCTCTCTGGATAGTAAGAAAAAACTGTCCTCATAAAAAGAAAATTCGAAAAAATAAAATTTCACAACCCATTTCAGTTATAATGAATTTATAAAGTAAATTCTTAATTATATAAATAAAAAAATCTGGTGTGACTGGCGCACAGCACACAACTTTCTCTTACCTTCGGTAATCGAAAGTTGTGTACTGTGCTTGTCACACCAGATTTTTTGTGTCGACATGTATTTAGTTCCCGGCAGTAGGGAATATTTGAATTCAGATGTAAAATTTATAAGTATGGGAAAATATTTATATTTTGTAACCATGACAACCATTTCTCCTATCTTTCCTATGAAGCACAAGAGTAAAGTGTGCTTCAAACAATTTTGAGGGCAAAACGAGAATATACATTTGAAAGAGCATCTAAAAAATAATTGATTTTTGAATTTTAATCAAAATCGTTAGAGCGAATTTTGAGAAAATCGAAAAAAACTGAAAAAGTACATCAGTAAAGTACTAGTACTCTTTGGCCGATTTTGATTAAAAGCTTATTTTTCCGGTCCCGGGAGGTGTTTAACTTAAATATAAAATTTCAACCTCCTAGCTCAATTCCTTCATGCTTAAAATTGAACACACACACACCACCCCACACACACACACCCACCCACACACAGACAGACCATGTCGCGAAAACCACTTTTTTGGATTCAGGGGACCTCAAAACGTGAAGATCCATCAAAATCTCGACATCGAATTTTTGACATGAAACCAATACTTTCTCTCTATATATATATTACATATATACATAGATAAGAGAAAGTAATTATATTAGGCCTATGCAGGGGCGCCGGAACGAATTTGAATCAGGGGGGGGGGGGCAAAAAAATTTTTTCTGAAAATTAAAATAATTTAATATGTTCAAATAGTATAAAACAAAAACAAATCTACTATAAAACTTTAAAAATTTTAAATAAAATCACAATTTTAATAAAATTAAAATTTTAAAAAATTTGGTAGTGATTTTATCAAAAATTTTGGAAAAAATTTGGAAAAAAATGAATTTCTTACTCTTTTAATTTTTTTTAGCTTAGAAGATTTTATTTTTTAAAAGTAAAAATATATCATTTTTAAAAATAAATGAAATAAAAAATAAATTTTGCCCCCCTCTGTCCCCCCCTGTAGGATGCCAGGGGGGCAAGGGTACTTGCCAGGGGGGCAATGTACCCTTGCCCCCCCCCCCCAGTTCCGGCGCCTATGGGCCTATGGTAAACAAAGGCATGATCTGAAAATAAACTGAAATGGGTCGCGAAATTTGATTTTTTCGAGTTTTCTATTTATGAAGACAGTTTTTCTTACTATCCAAAGAGAGAATATTTATTTAAGTTATATTGGCTACTAAATAATTTAAATCAATATGAAGTTGATAATAGCTTCAGATGCCGAAAAATACTAATGTTTTCTAAATAAGAGGTTCATTGAAAAACTATATTTTTGAGATGATAATTTTACTATTAAAGAACGACCGAATCCAATCAAATGGAGCCTGCACTAAAAAAAGATTAAGCAAACTTATTTACAAAACCTGGATGGATTAATAAACACCAACCACAAAGGATCTTTCATTCCTTTTATAAAATAAAATGAATGGAAGAAGAAAGGGAGGCAACGAATTCGGATCTTGCCATTTTAGGCTTCACTGAGCTCTAAAGATCTAAATTTATTCCTCATCTTCTGGGTTAAATGGATCTGTCTTTGTCTAAAGCTAGTCAGATTACAATTATCAAATGAATTGTCTTGAATAATATCATTTTAATATAGAGAACAAATGAAAAGGAAAGGAGAAGGAAACGATCTAACAAATATAGTAGCTAACTAAAGTTGCGTGGAAAGGAGTCAGCCAAGGAAAATAAAAATCAATTTATTCTGTCGACGTTTCGTTTGATTTTTATTTTCCTTGGCTGACTCCTTTCCACGCAACTTTAGTTAATACTCACAGCCAGTTTAATAATTAATTATAGTAGCTAATTTCTGAACAATTCATGATATTTTTTGGGAAGGTGGAAATATATTTTAATTTAAATTCACTAATGGCTGACCGTCTGTCTGTCGCGCTTTATCTGACCAACTTCCCGTTAGAATTTCGAGATGAAATTTTTCTACCCTTATTGAGTGTTATGGAGAGTTCAGGAAAATATTCAGGGACCTAAATTCTCAATTGGAGAAGATCAAAAAATACATTTTGACAAAAAGCTGAAATCTGTTTCTAGATATTTATATAAGTCTGTCTGTCTTATCCAATCCGAACTCCATCCAGGGGCGGATTAAGGGGGGGGGGGGGGGCGATCGCCCCCCTCCCCCGAGAAGAAATTCAAAAAGTTATAAAAACTAGTAATCTAAAGAAATTATGATTTCCGCTCTTTAATTTCAATTGAATTTGTTACCAATCAATTTAAATAAATAGGAAAGGGGTCTAAAATGGCCATAGATGCCGGCAAAGTCCTTAAATAAAAAAAAATTAAAAAATAAAAAAAAACCGCCCCCTCCCCGACAAAATTGTATTAATCCGCCCCTGGCTCCATTCCCGATTTCTCTAAAGGTGCAATTCCTTTGCAACCACTGAAATGGCTAGAGACGCTCGGCTGCAGAAGCGCGATCAAAGCAAATTCTGGATTTTCTGAAATTTTTCGTGCCTCCCCTTTTGAGAATTTGGGGACGCGAGTATTTTTCCAGGAATATCCCTAACCTCTATAGGAGTGCAAAATTTCGTTCATAGTTTCTTTAGATTACTAGTTTTGAATAACTTTATGAATTTCTTCTCGGGGGGGGGGGGCGATCGCCCCCTCGCCCCCCCCTTTAATCCGCCCCTGAATATCTATATAATAATATATATAGAAAAAATAAAAAAAAGTCCTAATACTTATATTTAGTTCAAAAAGTTTTAGAATAAAAATGTCAAACTAGGACCTAGTTAAATTTTAATTTATTCCTTCTATTTTCTTAATGAATAGTGCGATAATTAATCTCTTTTAATTTTTTTTTGTGAGGGGTGCATAAGGTCCAAAGACCTATAATGATCAGAGGTCACATGCAGCCAGGAAGTATATATTTAAAAAAAAAATATAGGGTGGTAAGTGAAAGTAAAAAAAAAAAAGACAAGCATAAAAGGGGAACTCAATTGCGGGTACTGAGTTACTTTCCGGATTGATTTTTGGAATGGTGCCCATAAGGAACAAGTAGCCCATTTTTCAAGGTTATTGAATAAATATAAAAATATCTGGTGTGACTGGTCGCATCCTTCGGTTATTGAAAGTTGTATTCTGTTCTTATACCACCAGTTTTTTTGACTCGACACCTAACTTAAATATAAAATTTTATTTAGATTACAGCCAGAGAGACGATTTTGAAGAGGACCCAATTTTTTTGAACTCTGGGGACTCTCAAAAAGTGTATTTCCATCAAAATCTCGACTTTGAATTTTTGACAGGAATCTAATACATTTTCTCTATATATTCTTGTACATATATAGGTAAGAGAAAGTAAAATTTGATTTACAATA
>JAKCPI010025458.1:0-15140 GCA_023213315.1 Euborellia annulipes | reverse complement strand
TTTTTTTATTTAATATCAACAATAATATTCGAAACTCCGGATTTCATTATCTTTCTCTCTAACATTGTGATTACGACCGAGGATAGTATGCTTCTCTCTATATAAACTAGACTTGTAAATGCTTCATGAATAATTTTCTTTTCTTTTGAATTAACAATAGTGAGAACAAATTTATTTATGATGACGTAAGCATAAAAAACTAAAGCGCTCTTCCAATTTTCAAACTTCTTCTCTCTCCTTTATATATATTTATTTATTTTTTTCTTTTTCTTTTTTCTTTTTTGCCGTTTTATAAAAGCAATAAGAGTTCATTGACTTTTTGGCGAACTTGGCATTCGCGGTCTCGGCAAATCGTCCTGTGAGAGAGAAAGAGAAAGAGAGTGAGAGCATTCAAGTCACTAAGGAATCCAACCGAGGAAGGAGAGGCAGACAGACAGACGGAGAGCAGAGTGTTTGCCCGAGTCACTCGCCAGATGGCCATAATCCATCTCATCTCGGCTAGGATAATTATCAAACATTTTTTTTTTTTTTAGTAGTTATTATCATGTCATTTCTGGTCCAGGGAATTCAAAAAGCATATTTCACACGAATGATTGTTTAAAAATAGATGCAATTTTGGTTGTTTAATGCTCAAATGTTTTTACTATCTCTTACCTATATATGTTAATAAATATAAAGAGAAGGACAGGATTTCTCTTTGAGTGAAGAAAATAACTAATTAATCTTTTTGAATCCGTCAAATTTAGTTTTTTACCACCAGATATTTAATTTAATATTGTTTAATAATTTAAAAAATTTCCGAGTATAACTCACCAAATTAAGGACTTCTGCAGACAAAACGGACCAAAGCTCGGACTTTAATCTGGGGCGATGATAAGAGATAATGTATCCAGATTTGTAGCCACTGCATATCTTAAACAATAAGAATCAAATTATGTAAAAAAAGTATTTCTATAGGCCTATACTGTATATTTTTGTCTGTTTAAGGTGTATGTGTGTGTGAGATGAATCAAGTATCCTGAGACGATTCAATAAGGTTAATGAAGAAAGTAAACCCGTGATTGCTTTCCACAAATTATTTTTACTGTGGAAATTGCGGAAAGCAATCGCTGGTTTATTCTTTCCACAAATTATTAATATGGCTTACTGTGGGATTTTCTTCATTGACCTTAAACAGCTAAAAATTATTAAGCAGAGCTAATCAAATTTAAACTCAACCGTTGGATCATATGAAAAACAATGTAAGCCTTTATAGAGAAATGTAAAAGATCAAATTAAAATACTGGGTTATAAGGTTTCAAAGATTTATAAATAATTAATATTTTTTAACAATTTTAAATGTTTAAAAAAATATTAATTTTTAATATATATTTTTGAAACTTATAACCTTGTGTTTTTTAATGAAATTGTTTTTTAATTTTTCTACAATTCTGATATACTATCATTACTATTTTTTTTATTATTTTTTTTTTTTTTTTGGAATGGGTGCATGGGGTCCAAGAAGACCTATAATGGACCAATAGTCACATGCAGCCAGGAAGAAAATAAAAAAAAAGGAGAAGGGCATCAAGGGAAACTCAACTGCGAACTGAGAAGATGCCTGTTGAGGTTAGACTTGAAAGTCTGAGCTGTGGGTTTTGGGGAAGATAGGGCGCAGGAGCTTGTTCCAATCACGGGAGGTCATGGGGACAAGGAAGAATGAAATTGATTTGTTCTGTTAGTCGTGATCTGAACACCATAGGATGCTGGGATTACGCCTCACTTGTGTTCCGTGAATATGTTGCATTGGGTGGGATAATTGATTTTAGTTCCCCAGAGCATTGACCATGGTAATACCTGTAGAAGAGAGATAGACTATATATAGATAAATAAATAACTTAATAATCGCATTTAAAAATTAAAGAGTCCCAAATATTAAGATTAAAAATAACAATTGATGACGTTGATTTACTATCTTAAATCCATTTTTTTTTTAAAGAAAATTGCACAGGTTCTCACATTCTTATAAAATTTGGTTCAGAGTTGGAGGCTAAAGGTCGCAGAATGTAGCAAGAATCCCAGGAGTATTGGAAGTCTTTCAGAAAAAATGGAATATAAAGTATATAAAAAAAAAAAATTAAATTATTTATATGTTCCTTCCTTTTCCATTAATGTAAAATTTGCAAATGTCTGGCTTCTTTGTTCACTAAACTAGGATAAATCCCATTTGGATACTGTATAGGAATAAAGGAAGTGATGTTTCCTGATTTGATAAGTAACCACCGGAGGCTACTATAACAAGGGCGGATACAAGGGGGGTAAAGGGGTAATTCCCCCCCCTCCCCCCGAGATCTGAAAAAAATACTTTTTTTTGGTAAAAAATATATTTTTAATGTAAAATTTTAAAAATTAATACTTAAAAATTTAATTTGTATTTATATTCTGGCTAACAAGAACAGAATGCGCCTTTAAATTACAGAAAAAAAAATTGTGTGCTGTGCGACGAGTCACACCAGATTACCCCCCTCCCTAGGAACATCTCTGGATCCACCCCTTGTACTATAATTATTCATCTGAAAGACATTAAAATTTTGCAACGATAAAAAAAATTTATTTATTTGAAATATTTTTTAAAATTGATGTTTTTAAGCCCACTTATGAATTTTTACTTTCTCTTACCTCTATATATGTTTATATATAGAAATAAAAATAATTTATTAATATACCCTGAGGCAATGCCTCTTAGGGAAACAAAAAGATACATATAGTTATTATATAATTAATAAGTATATATAGAGAGAAAGTATTGGATTCTTGTCAAAAATTCGATGTCGAGATTTTGATGGATATTCACGGTTTGAGGTCCTCTGAATCCAAAAAATCTGGTGTGACTGGCGCACAGCACACAACTTTCTCTTACCTTCGGTAATCGAATGTTGTGTACTGTGCTTGTCACACCAGATTTTTTGTGTCGACATGTATTTAGTTTCCGACAGTACGGTACATTCGATTTTCAAGATGTAAAATTTATAAGTATGGGAAAATATTTATATTTTTGATACCATGGCAACCATTTCTCCTATCTTTTCTATGGAGTACAAGAGTAAAGTGGTCTTCAGAAGATTTCAATCACAAAATGAGAATATACATTTTATAGAGAATCTAAAAAATAATTGATTTTTGAATTTTAAAAAAAAATCGTTGGAGCAAATTTTGAGAAAATCGAAAAAAACTGAAAAAGTGAATCAGTAAAGTGCTAGTACTCTTTGGTCGATTTTGTTAAAAAGCTTCGTGTCACGTCCCATGGGGTGCCTAACTTAAATATAATATTTCAACTTCCTAGCTCTTTTCGTTCTTGAGATATTTTGTTCACAGACACACACACAGACACACAGACAGACACACACACAGACAGACCATGTCGGGAAAACCACTTTTTTGGATTCAGGGGACCTCAAAACGTGAAGATCCATCAAAATCTCGACATCGAATTTTTGACATGAATCCAATACTTTCTCTCTATATATATATTACATATATACATAGGTAAGAGAAAGTAAAAAGTGGTTTTCGCGAAATGGTCTCTCTGTGTGTGTTCAATTTTAAGCATGAAGGAATTGAGCTAGGAGGTTGAAATTTTATATTTAAGTTAGGCATCCCCTAGGGCGTGAAAATAAGCTTTTAAACAAAATCGGCCAAAAAGTACTAGAACTTTACTGATGTAGTTTTTCAGTTTTTTTTTTTTTTTTTTTTCGATTTTCTCAAAATTGGCTCCAACGATTTTGATTAACATTCAAAAATCTATTATTTTTTAGATGCTCTTTCAAATGTATCCTCAAACCGAAATCCTGGCAACGCTACTAGCAGCTAGTAATTACGAGTATTTCATTTATTTTTGCACCCATTAAATTTCTATATGTTCATGTCATATATAATAATTGAGAATTTATTTGTTCTTAGCTTGAGTTTCGATCCGGATATGTTCCATCCTCAGAGTTATAAAAAAGTGATTAGAATTATTTTTTTTTTTAATCCTCAAGTCATTTCTCGTATCTAAAGAGGTAAAAAAGTACTTTTTAAAAAGCATGAATGCAAACATTAAGGATTATTTATTAATCATTCATACGAAATCCTATTAAAAATTTGTTATTTAAAAATTTATAAATTGGTATTGAACCAAAGATGAAAAATGTGCAGTAGAGTCAAACACTTGATTTAAATTATTATTATTCTATCAGTGTCTATTGAAAATCCTAAACATCCTTTGATATCTACATCTTTTTTATCTTGTATTAAATTGGTTTCTCATAGTAAAAAGAAAAAAAAACAAGCAATTCACTTCCATGAAGTTGGTAATCAAGTTTGTCTAGGTTCTTTCTATATGCAACTTCCTAGATCGGTCTTAAGAATTCATTCTCTTCTCTGACAGACTGGATCTTACAGCTAGGATGGCCTAATAGAATCTTGACTTATGTAATTTTTTTACAGAAAAAAAGAAGAGGAAATGGATGATTGAAAATGATTCTAACTAAACTATAACGTATTATATATTAATGTCAGGCACAACGACATTTCCAGATTAGAGAAAGGGTCGTTTAGACCCCGCACTAATTTATTTCAATTCAATTGAAATAAATTATTCGCCTAGGAAGGAACGCAAACCCTTGAAAATTAAATAAATGATTGCCCACGGGGCTTGGAGTAGTAGGTAGCGTGCCTACCTCCTATACCAAACGTCGCGGGTTCGAACCCAGGCAGTCCGATGATTTTATTTAAGGCATTTGGATACCAAATGACTTAAATAGAAATGCCTGAACCCCCAATAGATATATTAATAATTAACGGTTATCGTCAAAGTCTTAAAAGGCCTAATTTGCCGAAAAGACTGTGTGAATGAGAAAAAAAAATAAATTATTATTTTGATTGTTGGACGATTTAAGCGTCAGGGAACTCAGACGCCTCCATTGATTGAATATCACAGTAAGGGGTCTTTTTCAGCATCTGAGGCCATTTAGAACCCTATTTATTTCAATTGATTGGTACCCAATTGAATTGAAATAAATGTTTTCGTCTGAGACAGGATGCGAACTCGATCTTTAACACCAGAAGCTATATTATTAATAAAAGCGTTTAATATTAACAAATATATTCCAATAGAGATTTATTTAAAAGGCATATAATAGGCTATGTATTGAGTTTGTCGGAACATGTTCTTTCTGCAAGAAGATAATTAAATTAAACAAATTTTTTACTTTTTTTTTTTTTTAAACATTCACACTTTTTTCTCATTCACACACACATTCATACAGTCTTTTCGGCAACTCAGGCCATTTAAGACTTTAGACCAGTGGTTTCCAAACTTTATGTTAACACGCCTCCCTTAAAAATAATTAATCTCATGACGCCTCCCCTCCCCTCATTTTAATAAATAATACAACAACAATAATTTTTAATGCTAAAAAATATAAATTTATATAAAAGTATTTTTTTTATTTATTCTTATTTATATTTTAATTAAAATTAGCAATCATTTGGAATATCTTACTTTTCTACCTAATGAAAAAAATCACTACAAAATTCTGCAAGGGATTCGATGGTTACCTAAGTTACCCAGTGTTATTATTATCTGTTTATGAGAGTTACGAAATCTTCAAAAATTAATCCCGCCCCAGTAATAAGAAATTTTAGAATGACATTAAAATGTTTCTATCCTACTATACTATTTTCTAAATATTGAATATAAATTTTAACTTAAACGGAATGCACTTATTTTTTAGTAAAAGTATTAAAAAACATTAATATCTTTATGCATTATAGGGGATGGGGCATTAATCCCCCTGGTGAATGCCTGCATACCTCCCCCCCCCCTTTAAGGAAATGCGAGCCATCACCGCGAAATTACTCTCAAAATAATTTAAATAGATTTATAAATAATTATTTTTATTTTGAAATTATTTTATTAGAATTTTTGACATGATCGCAATACTTTCTCTCTCTATATATTTCATATATATGCTAAGAGAAAGTAATAATGGTGATTTAAGAAAAAATAAAAAAATGCCCTCAGGCTTGGTGTAGTTGGTAGCGTGCCTACTTTCTATAACGAACGTTGCGGGTTCGGAACCCTGGCAGTCTGAAATGGATACCAAATGGCCTAAATAGAAATGCCTGGACCTCCAATGTGTATATTATTAATTAATAACGGTTATCGTATAAAGTCTTAAATGGCCTGAGTTGCTGAATAGAATGTGTGAATGTGTGTATGAGTGTTGAGTGTGAATGAGAAAAAAGTGTGAGTGTTTAAAAACAATAAAAAACTAATTTTTTTCAATGACACACTCATACACTCCCCCTCCCCCTTTCAACAGCTTATATTCTCCCTCTACCCTTAGTGAAATACAATATATTCAATTTCATATTCAAAAGAATCGTTTTTCGCAGTCAAATTATTTGTTTCTATCATTTTTTTTTCAACGATAAAATGAATATTAATTACCTTTAATAAGACGCTCAAGAGGGTGTGCTGGCTGACGATGTGGTCAGGGTGGGTTACACTAAATTAATTATTCACTTTAAATCACTTAAAACACAACTTAGAATGAGAGAAGGTGGGCGCCTGCCGCACGGCAACGCTCTTGACTGAACGAGAATCTCGACTCTCTCTCTGTTTGTATAGGAATAAATAGATGAAAATAACAATTCCCTTTTTATTAAAAGTAAAAAAATACCTTTTGCTCTAATCTAACTTTATTTATAACTGGAAAAGAATGTCAACAAGTGATTTGGAATATTCCAAGGCCTTTCTTAAATAATCAACCCTTCATCCTCCCACCCCCTAATCAAATAATAATCAACGCTATTTTTTGAATGTTTTCTATTTATTTGGCTTCGATTTAGTTATAAAAAACATTTTTTTTCAATTTTTCACTCCCTTATCCAATCCTAATAAATAAAATAATTAACAATGCTATCGCCTTCGGCGAGCTTCGCGTCTAGTCAGAAAGAAATTAAAACCCTGAAAAACTTCCCTGAATCCGCCTTTGGGTTTTACACATAGTATAATTTTTTAGAATGAGTCTTACTTTAGGCCAGTGGTTTCTAAACTTTATGTTACAACGCCTCCGTTAAAAAATTTTATTTATTTTTTTATTCATATATATTATTTTAATTAAGGAAAACCTCCGTCCCAGAACCTTGTAAATTTTATTATTTTATCACTTGGAAAATTGGTCCTGGTGGCCAATATTCGCGCCTCCCCTTAGACTAGTACGCGCCTCCCTAGGGAGGCGCGCCTCACAGTTTGGAGCTGCTTTAGACGATAACCGTTGTAAGTAATATACATATATTGGGGGTTCAGGCATTTCTATTTAAGCCATCTGGTATCCAAATGGCTTAAATAAATAAAATCATCGGACTGCCTGGGTCCGAACCCGCGTCGCGACGACGCACAGTGGGCTGAAATCGAAAAAAAGCGGCCATAATTATCTTTTTTGGGCGGATTTTTACAAAATTAAAACTATACATACAGAATCATATGTTCTTCTATACCCTTCAATATTTTCATATTTTACCGAAAGGGGTTGAAATTACCCCTTGACAAAGTTGAAAAAAAAATTATGATGTGTGAAATTTAAATAAAAACATATGTCAAAAAATCAAAAAAAATATGCGTTTTACAAAAATGACATTTATTTTTACAAAAAACATACATGGGGTGAACTACCCCTTACTGAAGGGAGCAAAAAAATATTTTTTTTTTGATAATTACAAGCAATATGTCTTTACATACATTTTAATGTATGCTGATTCCAAATCTATTTTTACAAAAAAAATACCTGGAGTGAACTACCCCTTACTCAAGGTGTCAAAAAAAATGTTGCTTTGATAATTACAAGCAATATGTCTTTATATACATTTTAAAGGTCACTCGTTACAAAAATGCCATTTATTTTTACAAAATATATAGATAGGGTGAACTACCCCTTACTGAAGGGAGCAACAAAATATTTTTTTTTTTTTTTGCAATTACAAGCAATATGCCTTTATATACATTTTAAAGGTCACTCGTTATAAAAATGTCATTTATTTTTACAAAATATATAGATGGGGTAAACTACCCCTTACTCAAAGGGTCAAAAAATATTTTTTTTGATATAAGCTTATACAAGCAATACTTCTTTATATACATTTTAATGGATTGCTGATTACAAAGATGACTTATTTTCTCTTTCCTCAACATTAGGGGGTTTGGGGGAAGGGGCTCGAGCCCCTCCTGGCCCCTTGGAGTCGGCTTCTATGTCTCTGTCATTATACTTAAATAAAAATTGTTTGCTAAAAAATAAATATCATTACTATAATATAAAGCTCTAGCCACTAAATTCTGTTTTATGTTCCTGTTTACCACTCTCTCTCGCTGATTGGCCAGAGACAGAAGAAGTGGAGTCAGTGAAGGAAATTTAAAACTTTAAAATTTTGCACCGAAGTCGAGCAATTGCAAAATTTCCAAACAGTGAGCAAGAATAAATTTGATGCATTTGCTCGCTGAAGGCATGTAAGGGGGTCCAGGGGGGGGGCTTTACCACTTGTATACAAAAATAATATGGTTATTTCAATAATATTAATAAGAATATGAACAAGAAAAAATGAAATTTTCAAATATTGAATTATCCCTTTTAATAGATTATTTTTTCAAAAGATTACAAAATTTGAGGCCCCACCATAAAATTTTATGGTCATTCTAATAATAGCCTGGTTTTATTTTGTCCATCAGCCCTTTGTCACGTTTCAATATTATCTGTAAAGCAGAGAGAAGTTCATATGGTTTGACGGAAATCACTTGTTTTTCTGCAGATTTAATTATAAAAAAATCTGGTGTGACTGGCGCACAGCACACAACTTTCTCTTACCTTCGGTAATCGAAAGTTGTGCACTGTGCTTGTCACACCAGATTTTTGTGTCGACATGTATTTAGTTTCCGACAGTATGGTACATTCGATTTTCAAGATGTAAAATTTATAAGTATGGCAAAATGTTTATATTTTGTTACTATGGCAACCATTTCTCCTATCTTTTCTATGGAGAACAAGAGTAAAGTGGTCTTCAGAAGATTTCAATCACAAAATGAGAATATACATTTTAAAGAGCAACTAAAAAATAGTTGATATATAAATTTAAAAAAAAATCGTTGCAGCAAATTTTGAGAAAATCGAAAAAAACTGAAAAAGTGCATCAGTAAAGTACTAGTACTTTTTGGTCGATTTTGTTCAAAAGCTTCGTGTCACGTCCCATGGGAGTGTCTAACTTAAATATAAAATTTCAACCTCCTAGCTCTTTTCGTTCTTGAGATATTTTGTTCACAGACACACACACACACACACACACACACACACACACACACACCGCACACACACACACACACAGACATCATGTCGCAAAAACCACTTTTTTGGATTCAGGGGACCTCAAAACGTGAAGATCCATCAAAATCTCGACATCGAATTTTTGACATGAATCCAATACTTTCACTCTATATATATATTACATATATACATAGGTAAGAGAAAGTAAAAATTAATAAAAATTCGGCGGGCAAATTCGGGCAAAAAGTTTCGATGCAATCATGTTCTACATGTATTCTAGTTTCAGAATCTATTGAGTTTGTTAGGGATCCGCATGGATCCCATATACTTTTTGAAATTGAAAAAAATTTATATTGCTTTTTTTTTACTTACAAAAAAAAATTTATTTAAAAATAAATAACTGAAATAGAAGAAAAACAAAAATATATTCAGAAAGAAGATTAATTTATCTATGATTCAAAAAAAAATTCATTAAAATTGGATTAATATTAATACATGAAAAAAATTTCTGAATATCGACTTAAAACGCAAAGAAAAGTTAGTAAGTTATCTTGCCCACTTTGGCGCTCTATAACTCGGGTTTGGGTTGGGTAAAAAAAAAAATGAATTATTGTCCTGAGGTCCACATATAGTCTATTATTGGTGTGCAAAACGTTGTTTTTATATTTTGAAGTTCATTTTTTCGAATTATGGCCGCTTTTTTTCCTATTTCAGCCCACTGTACGTTCGGTATACGAGGTAAGCACTCTAACTCCTACACCAAGCCCCGGGAGGGCGTATTAAGTGTTAATTTTAATTAATAAAAAACCCTTGAAACACATAACCTAGTGTATTTTACCTTTCATATATTTTTTATGCTAGTTTTTTGAGTCTTAATTAATTTGAACTGTCTTTCAAAAGAAAAAAAAAAGCCTAGCTCAGTAAAACGAATCTTTGAAAAATTCAATTTCTTTTTCTCAACAACTTTATAAATTCAAATTTATCTTGAGGAGACATTTCTCCTTCAATGACAACGTCCTCTTATGCCATATTTATTTATTCACTATTCAAGAGATAAAATCAAAATTGTATCATTTTAGCTTTTTTACTTTCTTCTACCTATGTATATATGTAATATATATAGAGAGAGAAAGTATTGGATTCATGCCAAAAATTCGATGTCGAGATTTTGATGGATCTTCACGTTTTGAGGTCCCCTGAATCAAAAAAAAGTGGTTTCCGCGACATGGTCTGTCTGTGTGTGTGTGTGTGTGTGTGTGTGTGTGTGGGGTTCTGTGTTCAACTTTAAGCTTGAAGGAATTGAGCTACGAGGTTGAAATTTTATATTTAAGTTAAACACCCCCCGGGACCGGAAAAAATAAGCTTTTAATCAAAATGGCCAAAGAGTACTAGTACTTTACTGATGTATTTTTTCAGTTTTTTTCGATTTTCAAAATCAGATCTGCTTCAAAAACTTAATTTATACATATGTGATGGTGATTAATAACATATTAAAGAATTAGGCTATTAATCTTTATAAATGCCTTAATATTCGAATAACCTGAAGTGCCCTTCTGAGTATTTAGAATTTATTTTCTCCTTAATCAATTTGAAAAGATGAATGGGAGGAAATCACTGCGATTAAACTAAAATTGATGAGATCTTAAAAGGAAAAAAAAAAAAAAAATTAAATGTTGTTAATCGATTAAGGATAGGTCACTGTTTGTTTTCACATGCATGGATGGCTTCCTCATTAGCAGGAAAACTTCAACTTGATGTGTGTGCTACTTATGATGTGCAAATCTGGGTCCCGGAGAAGGAAAGAAGAGCCCGAAAAATCTTAAGGAAAATTAATTGAATTCTTGAATGATTACAAGATATATAGAAAATCTTTTCCTTTACTTTTCTATATTCTCTTTTACTTTCTCGTATAGAATATAAAGAGAAGAAATTCGACTTCGAGATTTTGATGTTTCTCTACGTTTTAGACCTCCCAGAGTCCAAAAATACCATTTTGGTAATTATGTCTGTGAGTGTGTGAACACGATTGCTTAAAACCAGACCAGCCAGATCAATGAAATTTGGTATATACTCCCTACACCAAGTTTGTAGATTTCTATCAACTTTTGGAGTAAATACTTCACCTTTAAGTAGCACTTTACCTAAAGTTTTTTCAATATTTTGAAATTTTCAATATTTTGTCATATGATAAATTACCATATTTTAAAAAAGTTTTTTTATTCTTTGACATTTTTTCGAAAACTGAATAGTTTTTTGAAATAAAAATCTACTGAAGAAAAAGACATGTTTGTCTATGCCCTCGTAGCTTGGTGTAGGGGTTAGCGTGCTAATCTCGTTTAACAAAAGTCGCGGGTTCGAACCCCAGGCAGTCCGATGATTTTATTTAAGCCATTTGAAAACCAAATGGCTTAAATAAGAATGCCTGGACCACCAATAGATATATTTACAAATAACGAATCATCGTTTTAAAGTTTTTTATGGCCTAAGTTGCCGAAAAGACTGTGTGTATATGTGTGTGAATGTAAGTTTGAATGAGAAAAAGTGTGAGTGTTAAAAAAAAAAATCTGGATGTGACTGGCGCACAGCACACAACGAAAGTTGTGCTCTGTGCTTGTCACACCAGATTTTTTGTGTCGACATGTGTTTAGTTTCCGACAGTAGGGTACATTCGATTTCAAGGTGTAAAATTTATAAGTATGGGAAAATATTTATATTTTGTTACCATGGCAACCATTTCTCCTATCTTTTCTATGGAGTACAAGAGTAAAGTGGTCTTCAGAAGATTTCAATCACAAAATGAGAATATACATTTTAAAGAGAATCTAAAAAATAATTGATTTTTGAATTTTAGAAAAAAATCGTTGGAGCAAATTTTGAGAAAATCGAAAAAAACTGAAAAAGTGCATCAGTAAAGTACTAGTACTTTTTGGTCGATTTTGGTCAAAAGCTTCGTGTCACGTCCCATGGGGGTACCTAACTTAAATATAAAATTTCAACCTCCTAGCTCTTTTCGTTCTTGAGATATTTTGTTACCCCACACACAGACACACAGACACACAGACAGACAGACCATGTCGCGAAAACCACTTTTTGGATTCAGGGGACCTCAAAACGTGAAGATCCATCAAAATCTCGACATCGAATTTTTGACATGAATCCAATACTTTCTCTCTATATATATATTACATATATACATAGGTAAGAGAAAGTAAAAAATTGTCTATAATTACTTTTGGCGCTTAAAAACACTTAAACGCTTGTAGCACTGTTAATTGACCCACAACAAGTTTGATACTGTCTGAGTAGGATGTCAATAAGCTTGAGATGCGCGTGTTGGTTTCAAAATTCCCCTAGCCCTTCCCAATTTTCCCCTATTGAAATTGTGACAAAGTATCCATGCGACAAAGTACCCCGCTCTCCCCTACCCGTATATACTGTATGTATATAAATTTGAAAAATTTCGTCCCCCCCCCCCCCTATATACGCCCTTGCTTAGACAGATCGTGTAATATTGCAGAATTACTTGAGATGCCTAATAGCCGTTTTGCCGATCATGTAATATTTTGATGAGGTATTTAATGTACAAAGTGGCTGTTTAGAATGAGAGTAAAGGATTGAAAAGGAAAGCACCCAGGCAGGGAGACTCTATTAAATTAAACTCCTTTTATGCAAAACGTTTTGGACGTAATCATGCCATCTTCAGTTGCATTGGAGTTTTTTAGTAATAGAGAGTCTGATCATAAGCTTGTTAATTTTACAATAGCCTATATGAATATATAAATAACAATGTAAATAATTGTATATGATGAGAGAGATGATGCGTAAGAATTTCGAATTTTTCTTCGCAAAGGCTCTCATCAAATACAATTATTTACATTGTTATTTATACTTATATATTGTAAAATTAATAAACTTATGATCAGACTGTTGACAACTCTATTTACTAAAAACTCCAATGCAACTGAAGATGACATGATTAAATCGGCCGAAACGTTTTGCATAAAAGGAGTTGTATTTAATATTTTGATGATACCACTAAATTTGTAATTCTCCGTCTGCTAACTTATAAACGAGCCTAAGAAATCGCATCAGAATTATTATCTATCTAACAAACCCTCTCCTCCATTTAAACCAACGTTTACTGTCTGAATCAGCCATCCAAGTACGAAGCATGTTCTCAACATCTTGATTGGACCTCTCAATACTACCTTGACTCTGAGGACGTCCCTGAATAATTTTAGATTCAGGCCAAATTTTATATGTAAATCTTCAATTATGCCATTAAAACAAATCTCGCCGGTTATCGCTCCTGAGCACCAAACAAAAGGAAGATAGATAATAATTTTGGATGCGATTTCTTGGGCTCGTTTAGAAGTTAGCGAATCGATTTCGATTTTAATCAAAAATCGATTTTGAGCTGATCAGGGGTTTTGAAAAAAATCGTCGATTTTCGATTTTACTTTTGATGTTTGGTCCTCTGAGTTTGTTAAAGCTTACAAGTTATTTGTTTTATTTTATTTTAAAAACACACTTTTTACCGAACTTTTTTGCATGATTTTAGGGGTCGCTACCACCCTCACTAATGCAGCGTTCTATTTTTTCTTGTTCCACAAATCGCTTTAAAATTGTAAGCAGAACCTTTAAAATTAACTTATATGCAAAACTCAAAATTTTTTGAAAATCGATTATTTGGTTTCGATTTTAAAATTGACGAATCGAAAATCGATTCAGCCTCCGAATCTACCAACCCTAGGGCGGAGAATTACAAATTTAGTGGTATGATCAAAATATTACACGGATCGGCAAAACGGCTATTAGACATTTCACGTAATTCTGCAACATTACAAGATCTGTCTGTGTGTACATTCCATGTCACTAAATAAAATCTGACCGACCATTACACTATCTGTCTGCAGTTCCATGAAATGTCGAGACAGGTCACTGAAGTGTCTGCGACATATACGCAGAACAGAAGACTATTAAGGTCACGAAAAAGCCCATAATGACTCCACCAGAAACAAGTGTCAATGTGTATAGACCTACTCCAACCCAAACCCGTCACGTGACCCTTGTATCCCCCATGATGCCCGTGCTGGGGCTCTTAGAAATCGACTCTACAGTAAATAATTTTTTTTGGAGGGGGAAAAAGGAGAGGGAGGGAGGGACATACTTCTTTCCCCTCTCTTTATTCAATGCGAGGGGCAGCCACCTAAGAAAATGACGTTCATCTAATAAAATTTGATACCAATCCTCTTAAACTAGACTGTTAATTTATTAATTTCTTCTAATAAATTGTCGGAAATAAAATTCTTTTTACCTAAAATAAAATAAATGCGTTCATTCAACAAAAAAAATATATATGTATAACTGATAAAAATTCAATGTCTTTTTTCTTCACATTAACATATTTATTAAAAAAAAAAAAAAATTATAACGATGTAGGTTAACTTCTTAACATATTAAAGAGAAAGAAGAAAAAAAAAACACACATAACATACAAACACAAGGTTATTTTTTCCTTTTTCAAATCTCAATCGGAAATACAAAAATTAAAATTTGTGATTGATTGAATGAAAAAAAAGAAAAAAATTGAACTTAAATACAAATTGGCTCTAAAAAACGAGAGATTTTTCTCTAGTAAAAGCAACAAATTGGAGAAGGATTTTTTTTCTCAAGGATTTGCAAAATTAATGCGCTTTAAAATAGATTTTAAAATTTGATAAAAATTTATTTAGGCCATTTTTTTTTTTTTAAATTTGTTTCTATCTTTAAGTCAAATTTTTCGCCTGAGGCGGGATCCGA
>JAKCPI010025457.1:0-28775 GCA_023213315.1 Euborellia annulipes | reverse complement strand
ATTTTAATTTGATTAAACAATTTTAATCTAACAATGTAAGTTATACTTAATTCAAATTTACTCCACTGCTAAATTATTTTTGCAGCTCTTTAGATATTTCTGTCATTATCATTTATAATACTTTTTGAGCTATAATATAGTCAAGAGCCCAAGCGTTTTACAGCATGTAAAACAGCCGTTTTACAAGAGCACATGCAACACCCTAATAAAGCCGCAGTTGGTATGTACCATATACTAGATGGTATAAGAGACTCTCGCCTTACTGCTTGAATTAATTTACAGTCAAGAAAAAGGAAAATTCGTGAAAAAAAATACACGTCTAAAGGAAAAATTTAAAGTGACCAATCGATAGGGTTAAATAATTTCAAACCTGGATTTGAATAAACTTAGATTCAAAATTTTACGCCTTTAATACTTTCAGCTAATCGGTTCCTCAAAATCAAGTATTTAAGCGGGTTCAGGAGCATGGGCGTAACTAGAGAATTCGGCTAGGGGAGCCATGAGACGAGCCATTCTGACTGGGGGGGGGGGGGGGGGCATGAGACCAGCTATTCTCCGGAGGGCCTGGAAAGCCCCATATTTTCTCAATTTTTCTTGGGGCAGGGAGTTTTTCTGGGGGGGGGGGCACGGCCTTCCAGGGGGGCATGCCCGTCTCAGCACCCCCTAGTTACGCCCATGCCTCTCCCTCCCCTAACGCGTTACGTAATATGTGGACAACCCCTAAGGTATTTATTTAAAATTTATATAATATTCGTTTATTTAATCAAAATTGGAAGTGCGGAGATTTCTAATAAAGAGAAATAAAAAAGAAAAAGAAAAAAAAAACTGAAAATTTTATATACAGATACTCCCCTCTTTTCTAAGAAAAATTCTTTCTCTTTTTAAAAATAATAATTTAACACCTTTTAAGTTAATTTTTTTTTTTTTTTTTGGACATTTGGAAGAATTATAAAAATTGAACGAGAAAAAAAATTTAATTAAGCAGTCAGAGAATATTGTCAAATAAATGATAGTTATATATTTAGTTAGATGTAAAATCTTTCAATTCTCCATCATAACATGGTTGTTATATTTATTTGAACACAAGCGATATTTCGATCTTGTATTACTATAGGGTAGTTAAATATCAAAGTGTAAAATTTAATTTAGATGAAATGATTTGAGTACTTCAAACAATTTTCACAAAATATTACTGATGTACTTTTTAAAAGGGCGTCTAAATAATTGATTCATATAATTTTTAATCTAGGCCCCCGAGTTTGGCGTAGTAGGTAGCGTGCCTACCTCCTATACCAAACGTCGCGGGACCCAGGCAGTCCGATGATTTTATTTAAGCCATTTGGATACCAGATGGCTTAAATAGAAATGCCTAAACCCACAATATATATATATTAATTACAACGGTTATCGTCTAAAGTCTTAAATGGCCTAAGTTGCCGAAAAGACTGTGTGAATATGTGTGTGAGTGTGAATGAGAAAAAAGTGTGAATGTTTAAAAAAAAAAAAAAAAAACTTAACACCCGTCTCAGGAAGAAAAATAAATAAATCCCACCTCATTAATCAATCAAAAGTTAGAATATATTTATTTCCTTTATTAAAATAATTTTTTCATATTCATTTTTTAAATTATTTAATTTGTTTTTTTTCTTCTAATTTGATGAATAAAAAAAAAAAATAATAATAATAATAATTTTATTTTTATTTGTGTCTTTAATGGCTTCTCAGAAAAGATGACGTCGCGCGTATTGTTTGGAATCCGGTTTGTGTGCACCAAGGACGGGGAATCAGCATCTTTAAGCGACTCTCTCCATCTCACTCGCACTCATTACCTTCGCTCTCCTTCTACTCTAATGGTATTCGAAAGCCTTTTTTTAGACCACAATAATTGAATTTTTGCTTTTTCGAGGAGGCCTTTGAGACGCCCTCCCTTCCCCCTCCTCCTTTAGGTTGTCCCCTCCGTGATAATTATACTAATTTTATGAAATTTGTTTGGTTAAATTAAAGAATAATTTCATTTTAACAAAATGGTTAATAGAATGGACAGCAGAGGCAGCACTTGCCGGCGGTCCTTTGTAATTAAGCACACCATTTGCTTGCAAGGCTGTCTGTCTTTATTCAATTCGATTCCCTAAATAAAAAAAATAAAGAAAAATTTAATTATATAACAATTTTTATTATTTTTCCTTAGAGAGATTTAATGATTTTAATTAATTGGCTTTAATTTTTCATAAGGCAAGACAATCAACTCAATGCTAACCAATTGGCAAATTCTAGAATTTTTTGCGTCTGCCCTTTTGAGAAATTTCGAGTCTTTTTCCTGAATTTTCCATAACGTCCTCTATAAGACGGCAAAATTACGGGAAGTTGGTGACAGACGGACACAAGGACATAATGCCCAAAATGGTATTTTTGAACTCAGGGAGGTCTAAAACGTGGAGAAAAATCAAAATCTCGAAGTCGAATTTTTTTATGTACAATACTTTCTCTATACGAGAAAGTAAAAAAAACTGAAAAACTACATCAGTAAAGTACTAGTACTTTTGACCGATTTTAATTAAAAGCTTATTTTCAAGCCCTAGGGGGTGCCTAACTTAAATATAAAATTTCAACCGCCTAGCTCAATTATTTAATGCTTAAAATTGAAACCAGACACACAGACAGACAGACTATGTCGCGAAAACCACTTTTTTGGATTCAGAGAACATCAAAATGTGTATATTAGGGTGGCCCTTATTTTTCGAATTTGAAAATTTATTGGCGCTACCCCCTAGTTTGGTGCCATTGCCAAAAAAAATAACCTGTGTAAAACTTCAGCTCAATCGGATAAGATTTAAATTCTGTTACCATGGCAACCATTTCACCTATCTTTCCTATGAAGAACAAGAGTAAAGTGGTCTTCAGAAGATGTCAAAGGCAAAATGAGAATATACATTTTAAAGAGCATCTAAAAAATAATTGATTTATTAATTTAAAAAAAAATCTTTAGAGCGAATTTTGAGAAAATCGAAAAAAACTGAAAAACTACTTCAGTAAAGTACTAGTACTTTTTGGCTGATTTTGATTAAAAGCTTATTACCACGCCTCAGAAGGGTGTCTAACTTAAATATAAAATTTCACCCTCCTATCTCAATTTCTTCATGCTTACAATTGAACACACATAGGCAAGAGAATATTAAAAAAAAATAGGGGGGGGGGGGCGTGAGATATTTATTTGGTTCGCGACTCAAAAAGTTTAACAAGCACTGAACTAAAGGTCTAAAGGGATGGATTTTATTATTTAATATATTTATGAGAAACTAGACGCAAAGCCCCGCCTTCGGCGGGGCTTTACGCCTAGCCGGGGGCTGCGCCCCCTGGACCCCCCTTGCTCGCCTTCATTGAAAATTGTAAATTTCTATAGAACATATACATATATACATACCGGTACATACAAACATTTTCTCTTTTCATTTTTATATATAGAGATTATTTTAACGGTTAATTATTCATGAATTTAAGATTTTTTGTGAATCATATCCTTTCCGGGACTCTCCCGGTACACAGACAAAAAATTTTAGAATTCAAAATGTAAATAAATAAAAAAAATCGTAAACATGGGTAAATATTTATATTTTGTTACCATGGCAACTATTTCTCCTAATTTTTATTTTTTTCTTATTTTAACGGTTAATTACTCATTAACTTATTGTTATTTGTGAAACAAAACCTGTCCGGGACTATCACAAACATACACAGAAAATTTCATCATAATTGGTTCAGTCGTTTAGGAGGAGTTCAGTCACATACACACGTACAGAAGAATTATATATATAAAAGAAAGAAGAAGATAAGCATCTCTTTGATTGAAGACAAAATATTTTGAAATTTTATTTTTTCTCAAAGGATTGTAATTTTTTATAGATAAATTTGCAGTCTTTTATTCTTATAGTTAAAAAAAGTCTCGAATAAAATTTTATAAAAGCATAAAAAGATGAAATCAATCAATTTGGTAATTATTTCAAATGATGGGAGAGCATCAATTTGTTTTTTCTAATTCGATCGGCGCCCAGAGTGCAGGCAGGGAGCCTCGCTTCACTCTTGTCTAGGCTTTTCTTCACGCGCAGATTCGCTTTTCAAAAAGTCGCTATATCTCTTTTATTTTTCGTTGGACTTGTGGAAAAATGTAAAACTGGTCTTTTCAATCAATTATAAAGCTATAAACATTTTTTTTATTTAACTACGCCCACATAAAATGGGGGTTTATTAATTGCCTTTTACATCTTCAAATTTTAACTGCCTCTTTCATTTTCTAATTATCCTAATTTATTGTTTTTTAATTATATAAACACATTTAGGCCTTGATATTGAATGAATAACTTGGTATATAAAATATTCAAGCAAAAACATTGAAATTTTAGTCGCAAAACGTTCTGAAAATGATTAAAAATCGATTTTCCAAATTTATTTTGACATATTAGTTTTTACTTTTTCTCTTAAAATTTAAAAATTAATTATTTTTTTGATGCTGTTCTCATTTTGCTTTCAAAAGAAGCTTTGTTTGAAGACCACCATGGACGTAACCAGAGAATTTGGCTGAGAAGGGGGCATGGTACCAGCTATCCTCCGTTGGGCCTGGAAAGCCCCATATTTTCTCAATTTTTCTTGGGGCAAGGAGCTTTCTGGGGGGGGGGGGGGGGCACGAGCCTTCTGGGGAGGCCAGGCCCCCGGCACCCCCCTAGTTACGCCCATATTCAGGAGCGATGTCTAAACAAACGTACTTAAAAAAAAAACTAGATTATTATAAGGAATTTTTCAATGCAGTTTAATTTTTATTTTTTTTTTATTTTTTTTTTAATGGCCCGGGAGCCGTGGCTCAGTGGGAAGACATTAGCTTCTCGCACCGGAGTCCCGGGTTCGCTTCCCGTCCCAAGCGAGAAAAATTTATTTCATTTTATTTGACTACAAATCATTTGAAATAAAAAGGGATGGGGTCTAAATGGCCTTAGATGCCGAGAAGGACCTTAAAAAAAAAAAAAAAAAAAAAAAAAATTTTAATGATTTATAAATTTATAAATTTTTACTTTTTTTGTTATCAAGCAAATACAAAAAAAAAAACAATCTGGCCCAATAATTGTTAATTTTTTTTTAGATTTAAAAATGGATTTATTGTTATTATTAATCACATAATAATTAAGAAATTTTTAAAATAAGCTTAGATGATTTATTTAAAAATCGACTGTCAAATTAGTTCAGCATTCTTGTAATAGATGGCAGGCTAGTCTAACAGCTGATCCCCTAATAGCTTATATCTGGCCTATATTTATATATTTTTAAGCTTTTATAAAAGATACATAATATAAAATAACATTTATAAAGTATTTATTGTTAAAAGATCAATGAAAATCAAACAAATGCATTAAATATTAATACTGTAGCTATCATTCTGACATCTCTTGGCAAATTTTTGAATTACATGATATTTGGGCAAACTTTTTATGACACACAACACCCTCTTATCGGGAAAAATATGCGTAACACCTTCAGTCCTATTCCGCCTTAAATAATATATTCACAAATATTTCGTTGTGTATGTTTTTTTTTTTTTTTTGTTTTTTTTTCTTTTTTAGCATATCCTATCTTTTAAAAGTACATGAATAAATCTTGTCTGAAGCCGAGAGGACGTTTTGGCCACGTGAGAATTATAAATAGGGAGATTAAAGAGATTAATAGTGGTATTAAGTTGGCCTTCACGCTCCTCAGATTTTTTTTCTATACTAATAGACATCATGTTTCCAACTAAATAACCAATTTTATAATTGGCTCTCCTTTAGTAAATTTTATTGATCCCCATTTAATTAAGTCATTATAAAGTTGAAATATATAATATATCAATTAGTACTTTAGGTTAAATCCTTTGTTAAAATACGAGATGGTAAATAATCTCTCTTAATGATATTCAAACAAGAAGAAGAAAGTATCCCCACTCCAACATCGTTTTCGACCCTTCCAAATTCACCCCTCGGACTAAAGAAGTTAACTAAGCGCCACCCCTCCCTTTTTTTTACCCATTTTTTTATTCTTCGCATTGCGACGACTATGACGACATCGATATCAAGTAAACAACTTCTCTAATGGAAATAATTCGACAAGATTCCCATATAAACTCCCCCCCCTGGTCCATAATAACAAAAGAGATGGAGATAAGAAAAGAAATTTCGTTCAAACTAACATTTAAAAGACTCATAATGAAAGTTGGCATCCTTGATTTTTTTTTTTTAATGGAGTGAGGGTCATAAAAGGGGTCAAAGTGAGGTGACCTAATGACTATGGCCATTTAAAGAAAGAAACAGCCAATTTGAAAAAAGGACAATCGACGACAGAAAACAGTCAACTTTATGAAGAATTTTATTTTTCTTTTAAAACTAGGTCAACATTTTCTTTATTTATCGGAAAAATAATTTTATATATTAGCTATTACTTGCTTTTTGAAGTTTTTAAAAATATACTAAACCAAGATTAAGATTTATTTAAATAAATGAGAAAATAAGAAATTTCTAACCTTGTAATGATTGCTTACCCGATCTCACATGTCTTAATTTCTAGTTTATTAATTAATTTTGAAATGAGTTCATTTAATAAACTTGTTTTTTGCCTTCGGGCCTTGGTGTAGTGGTTAGCTTCATGGGCGTAGCCAGACATCTTGTTAGGGGGGGGGGTAACCCCTCGTTAGGCCGAGAGGGGGGGGTTGCAATTAATATATACATAGATTATTAATTATTTATTTAAATAAAAAAAAAAATTAAATTAATGTAGTGGATTGGGACGTTAAAAAAAAATTCCCAATGGGAAAAATATATATATACCGGTATATATTTTTTTTTTAATTTTTAGAACAAGCCAGGGGGGCAACGGCCCCCCTGCCTTCCCCTGGCTACGCCCATGGTTAGCGTACTAGCCATTTGTACTAAGGGACGCGGGTTCGCATCCCGTCTCATGCGACAATTTATTTCAATTGGATTGGCTACCAATTCAATTGAAATAAAAGAGACGTGGTCTAAATTGCCTTCGATGCCGAAGAAGACCTTAATGCAATTTAAAAAATAAATAAAAAATAAAATAAATTGTAAAAATTACAATGTTTCGGTCACTTATTCTGTCTTTTCAGATGCTTCTAAAGAGCTTATAGGTCTTCTAAATATAAGGATTCAAAATCATTAAAGTTACATTCTTGTATTTTTTTCTCTTGCCAATCAACGATCTGCCAATTCTCAAAAATGTTATATTATTGAATCACTTAGTTCAGAACATCACATTAAGAAAAATACCAGATAATTAACTTAGTAAGATTATTTTTGTTTAATTAAAAAATATTTAAAAAAAAAACCAAACAAACTTGTAAAGTTTTTTTTTTTTGTGAAAATATTTGATAAGAATTTTTTGATATTGGCAAAAGTTTATAAGAGCCCTCAGGCCTGCACTCGTTTGGAGAACGGAGATAAACTGTCACTCTTTTTGTAAAATCTATTAATATTGGAAAAACAAAACAGATAAACCAAGTCCACTTTTAAACAAAATATTTCCAAACCGGCAAAGAAGATAAGAGTTTAGTTTGAATTAAATATTCCGATCCAAGCAGAGATTTTTTACAAAATCTAAAACTAAATTAATTAAGAAATAATAAAATTTGATAATTAAAGTAACTCCAATTGGGGGAAATGTTTTGTGATAGTGATGAAAGAAATTTGATATTCAATGGAAATAAATTAATAATAAATGCTTTATTGAAATTCTGTCGACGTCTCGGCTAATAAGGGTGAGAAAATAAACAATAAAAAAATACTGAAGAGAGACATTTTGGAAGTAATTAATTAAATGAGAGGACGCATTAATAAGATGATTAGGGTTTATACAAAACTGGTTTTCGATTTTGAACATTTCAATGAAACCAGTTCCAAGTTTTTTTCGGATAAAAAAAGACAACATACAAATAAAAAAATAAAAAAACTTTTAAGTTTTTTCAAAAAATTAATTAAACTTTGAATCATCGAATCATTCTAACCGAAACGCAAGAGATTCTTTAAAAAAAAAAACATTCAAGTCTTTAAAATTTAATTTTAATTGTGTTTAATTGCATCCGCCACTGTATACCACTGTTACTAGTTATTTGATTGTTTATTCTATTGTCCGTAGCCAAGGGCGAATACAAGGGGGGGTAAAGGGGGTAATTACCCCCCCCCCCCGAGATTCGAAAAAATACCTTTTTTTCGCAAAAAATTAATTTTTAATGTAAAATTTTTAAAATAAATACTTAAAAATTTGATGTGTATTTATATTCTGGCAAACAAGTACAGAATGCGCTTTTAAATTACCGAAATTAAAAAAAAATAGTGTGCTGTGCGACGATCACACCAGATTACCCCCCCCCCCCCCGAGAAACACCTCTGGATCCGCCCTTGTCCGTAGCACAGTCCTTGCCTCTTCACATCCCGACAAAATGTTCTCTTTAAAAGAGGTATTCTGCCAAATATTCCAAGATCTAATGTCTACAAAAAATAACAGATGAAACGTGTCAAGTTACCACGTTCATCATTGACATACTAAAAAAAGTTTTTTTTTTCATAATTTTCTCTTAAAAACTGCTTTTCCGAAGTTTTTGAAAACCTACAAGAACGAATTAGTATATAATAAGCTAAAAGATCTCAGAAATGTTCTAGTCAACAAGTTTTTCAATTTGAATTAAGCTAGTGCTTTTTCAGAATTGATCCAGGAAGATCCAGATTCAGTATGTATCAAAAATTATTGTATTTTATCATAAATCTATAAGAATAAAAAAAAAAAAAAAAAATGAAATTTAAATTATATTGTTTAGATCTTTTTACGGTAGATCATTAAAGAGAAAGTTGTATATAATAAATATGCGAGTCAAACCATTATTTTATTTGCTAGATTTAGATAAAAATATTTTAAAGAATTCTATGAATTCGGCTTTTGGTAATCCAGAACATATGTTGCGTGCCTGATCCTAGCTGAGAATGGAATATTATATTATCAAACATTCTAACATTTTGATGTTAATATATAGGCAAACAGCAGTCACTCGTGGAACGATTCGATCCATTTCAAATCGAAACTAAACATAAATCATCTGGCTGGAGTATGCATGTCTGGACCTTATCGGAAACAGCCGTTGCCATGTATTCGGCTGCAAGCTCTGCTGCCTTGGCCTATAGAGCTGCTTTGACATGGCATTTGGCTGCCTTTTCTCAGTGAACACAGGCCATTGATTATTCTCCATAGTGGGTTGATTGAATGCCTTCATCCCCATCAATGGGTATCATCTGATCCTTTGCATATATATTCAATGATGGGGGAGAGAGTAAGAAAGAAAAAAAAAAATTTTAAATCCTCTTTCAAAAAATTTGTAAAAAATTTTCTTTAAAAAAAAAAACAATATCTATCACCGTTTTCAAAATCTATTCAAATTTTTAAGGAATGTCCGAAGGATAAAAAACCAACCTTGATGAGCCATCCCCATATCATTTTATTTTACAAATATTAGGCTATCTTAAATATAAAAACATGTGTCGAAATATTTGCAAAATGCGAGATTGACCCACTAAGACTGGTGTATTATCCTCCGGATATGTATTTCGTCCAGCGATAATTTTTAAAAGTGACATTAGGCTATTCAAATTTAATTAAAAATAAAAATAATTTCTCCATTTCTTCATTTAGGGCTCTGGCTAGGTTGCGACTTATCCAATCCGTCTTCTTTCGGCTCCGAATTTTCTACATTCTGCAATTAGATGTTTTACTGTAACCATTTCTTCACATTCCTCACAGAAAGGAGGATCATCCCTCGTGAATAAGTAACTATGAGTAAGCCGTGAATGACCTATCCGTAGTCTCGCTACTATAACCTGCTCCTTTCTCTTAGTTGAGTAGGCAACTTTGCGACCAAGTTCTGGCATTACCTCTTTCAATTTTGAGTTGTTGTTATCACCTTTTAAATAATATGACTATTTTATTTATTTCTCACTATTATTAAATCTATCTCAATCATACTCAGGGGCTCACTTTTAGTGAGTATGTCGATGGCGTCCACAAGTTGCCCGTACTAAGGCTGGCATCTCTTCCTTTCCTCTGTCAGCCTTTTTTTCCCCTTAATCATATCAAGCGTCAGGCTGCGGTCAAGTTGCTTTTCTCTCGGTCTCATTTCTTTATAAATTAATTTTGCCAACCCCACATAGGGATAGGACCAGGATAGAAGAAGACTAAATCGAGATATTTTAATCCAATCTAGTTTATATTCTCCAAAAAACATTATTTAAAGCGTTACAATAATGGCAGGCGGGCCTGGCAAGAAGGAAAAAAGAGTCACCGCCTCGTTAAGTACCGGTAGTGCTAAGTGTGTAAAAATCGGGATAGGTGGAACAAGACAGTAAAACATCGGTCGGAAGCCATCGGTACTTATTTATTTAAAATATATTCAATATTTCACATTTAAATGACTACTGTAACCGAAAGAGTATAATTAAAATTAATTTAAAAAAAAAACTTAATATTAATATATATAGGCCTACTATGACCCAAAAGACTATTTTATAAAGTATTTAGAATGAAAAATTCTCCTCGACAATTTAATTAAAAGAAATAATGAAGATTTTTGAATTAGCATTGTAATATAAAAATTCAGGCAATATGTAAGAAAGTGTAAACGGAATAAATTGCTATTCTTGAGTTGGCTGTATTCATATATACCTATAAATTATTTTTAGCTACTTATTATCTAATATATAAAGACTCTCTATTTGACGAAATTGAAAGTTTTCTTCTCCATTTATCTTAAAATATAATAGAATAAGTTAATCCCTTAATGGAAAGGAACCCAGGTGGGATAGTGAAGTGTGAAAGAGATTTGGATTATATAAAGTATGAAAAGCTGGAAGGCTGGCACAAATGGTCTTCTACGAAATGATGTTTATAAATGAAAGCGCCTTAGGTAAGAAAATAATATTGTAAATTCTAATAAATTAAGCACTATCAGAGTTATTAGCAATATCAATTAAGATTAGAAATTAAAAGTGTTAAAAGGTAAAAGGTAATCAAAAGCCTACTTTGGAAATAGAAAATTAATTTTTTTTTTTTAAGTTCATTGTGAATTATTATATGCTTGAGATGCTTAATTAAAAAAATTAATTAAAATTTGATCATTTTTAAACGTTTTAAAAGTTCTCCAGCTTTAACATTTTTAACTCTGAATTAATTGTTAGTATTTTAGTTGTAGCTAAGTATTTATTCCGTTTCTTAATTATTTAAGGTTTAATTGAATAAAAGTAATGTCAAACTTTAGAGGTTGGATATAGCAGTATTTTTATCTTACAACATCTCAGGCTTTTTAATTAATTCTTTAATTATTTTGTATTTCTTTCTCATTCATTATTGATGTTTCCAAAGAATTAATACTATTTCTTATTTCAAATTATAATTTAATAAAGTTGAAGAGTTCTTAGATTTTTTTTTCGGTTGGATTGTTTTCAGCAGAGGCACACTTGTTACGTATCCAAAAACAATATATATCGATATGTTTGGGTTGGGCAGTTTTTCGGTTACAGGGGTGCATAATCATTATTGAATGTTTCATGCCACGTATTGACTAATGCGATACTATGTATGCGAGGTAGGTATTGAGGCTGAATCGACGATCTAAACTTTTCTGTTTAAAAATGTATTCGATAAAAATGTGTTTATAAAAAAAAAAAAAAAAAAATTGTTTATTCTTTCCTGAATATTAAAAGAAAGTCACACAAGAAATTTGTGAAAAATGAATTTATTAAACATATGATGATAATTTTATTTATTTATTTATTTATTTTTATTTTATCTTATGCATCGTTAATTTGACACTCTTTTACAAAACATATCTAGTACACCCACATGAGACTTTTATAGTTGAGCGCGAAAATATATATTTTTATGCATATTTACATTCCAGAGGAATTATAAAGATTTCGAAAGATATAATATTTTGATGAAAATTTTATTAGAGTCGTATGTGATTATTAAAAAAAAAATTTATAATATGTAAAATGTATATATTTATCAAAGAAGTATAATTATAACAATTCTAAAAAAAAGAAGTCATTTATTAGGTAACTTGTGTAGAGAGATTGATTCGATACTAAAAATAAAACGTATGAATAAATCAATTGTTGATTTAATTTTATTTAAATGACTAAAAGCCATTCAAAATTTATTATATATTTAAATCGAAATAACAACGTATCTGAGAACCCTTTTAACAGACGCTTAGATTGCTATCATCTAAATTTTTAAAAGAGAAATAAATTTCTTTTATAGGGCCTATAATTTTTTTTTTAATTGAAAAAATTGAAAAATATTTTTTTTTATAAAAAACACATTTTTTTCTCATTTACACTCACATTCACACAATCTTTTCGGCAACTCAGGCCGTATAAGACTTTTACGATATCCGTTATTGATTAAAATACATATTGGGGCCCAGACATTCTTATTTAAGCCATTTGGTATCCAAATGACTTAAATAAAATCATCGGACTGTCTGGGGTCCGAACCCACGAATTTTGGTATATGAGGTTAGCACGCTAACCTCTACACCAAGCCCCGAGGGC
Source organism: Euborellia annulipes (assembly GCA_023213315.1). Lineage (NCBI taxonomy): Eukaryota > Metazoa > Arthropoda > Insecta > Dermaptera > Anisolabididae > Euborellia > Euborellia annulipes. The sequence continues at coordinate 16,143 of JAKCPI010025457.1, read as the reverse complement.
CTTGAAAAATTTATAAGATTATTTAAATTAGAAAAATTTTAAACTTTTTTGAATAGCTTTGTAATAACTCTAAAAAACCAAATAATTAAGAAAACAATCGATTTGTAAGTATGCTAGTATTGTTAGCTATTAAAGCTTAAATTACCGAAAGATAATACATAAAGGAAGGTCCTATCTAAATGACGCCATTCAATTTATTTTCTTATTAGAAATTATTATGTAGGTAGGTGTTAAATAGTAGGCCTACATAAATTAATTCAGAGAAAATAAAATAATAGATAAGGTTATGTAGAGAGATATATTCTGTACTAAAAATAACACTTATGTATAAATCAATTGCCCTTGGGGCTTGGTGTAGAGGTTAGCTAACTTAGTTAGCCGTGCTAACCTCGTATACCAAACGTCGCGGGTTCGGACCCCAGGCAGTCCGATGATTTTATTTAAGCCATTTGGATACCAAATGGCTTAAATAAGAATGCCTGGACCCCAATATATATAATTATTAATACAACGGTTATCGTCAAAGTCTTATATGGTCTGAGTTGCCGAAAAGACTGTGTGAATGTGTGTGTGAGTGCGAGTGTGAATGTTTAAAAAAAAATCAATTGTTGATTTTAATTTTATTTAAATGACTTGGAAGATGAATTTCATAAAGTGTTTATATGGTATTTTTCTGGCAGCCATTTAGACCCCATATCATTATCTTATCAACAGCCTCGTACTTCATTGGTCATTATCTTATTTAATTGGTACTCAATATAATTTAAATACATTTTTGTCGTTCAGTACTGAACATATCGCCTGCTGAGAATCCTAGTGGCGAAAGTCCGAAAATTGAATAAGCCAACGAAAAGTTATTAAAACGTCTTCTCTTTGGAGTGCCAAAATGGCGAAAATATATTTTCATTCTTTGGTATAGATTGAAATGTAGGCCTATATGTTTATAAAACTTTCAAACGCCTTTTTTCGAATTTTTGAATTTCGGACTTTTGCCACTATGATTCTCAACAGGTGATATATGTATATAATAAGCAGTAAGATGAGAGTTATATGTTAAGGCTAGAATATTTTTTATTAATTTATATATAAATAGACTAAATAGCCTGTCTTTATATAAAAGACATTAATTAATAATAAATTATTATTGCTAGTAGTATTATAAGAAGAAATTCTAATACAATGTTCATGGCCACGAGACAAGAGAACGCATTTATAAATAACTTCTCACACCATACGATTCTCAAACTCGCAAATTATTTATACCCCGAATCTTCTAGAAGACATGAACATTCTTATGTACGATGGTTGAAACGTTTTTATAATTAACTCTTTAATTATATTATTTTTTTTCTTTTGTAATTTGGATTGTCCTCTCGGGAACCCTGCCAGAGGAGGTTAAATATCTCTCTCAAAACTGATACACATACTAAAGAATGCTAAAATAATTTTACTAACATCGAAAATTTTCAAAATGATTAAAGGATCTTGCCTCCTGGGGTGGATATTAAATCAAGAAATATATAATCAAAATATCAATATTAACTAGCCCTAATAAGGACAAGAGTTGAATTACTTACGAAATAAAGAGCAATTTGGATAGATGATCACTTACCTGAAACAAAAAGAGAAAAAAATTAGATTATGATTCTATATAATATAAATAAAATTCTTATAAAAAATACTGTTAATATTTTAAAAAGTTAATAATCTATAAAGAAGATCTTTTAAGAAAAATTAGCTCCCTCCCGACTCCAAACCTATACCAGCTCTTAACCTAGTAAGTCTTATCTTAATAAATATTTTTATTTATAATATGAAAATATAGTTTTATTATAAATATATTAGTTATAAGTATATTACGTGGCTGTTAATAATATAAATTATAATTATTATAATAATATAACAATAAGGCAGAGGTTTGCAGCCAAATGAAAAGAGTCTCTATTATTAAATAAACTCTTTATATTATACCTTGTTATAATATATACCTTATTATAATTAATAGGCCTATTGATTTATATTTGAAAAAGGTTAGACCTTATGTGGACAACTTTTTTGACTTTGAGGATGTACAAGATTATATAACTTATGTGGACAACTTATTGATATTTATATCGTTTCAGTTGTTGATCAAGATAATATGATAAAAGAGGAAAATTTTTTTACTATAGTTAGACCACTTTTTTCAAGCCAGTGATATATGGCACTCAAAAATTTTTATAATTTTCTTTTATAATTTTTGAGTTACTCCTCACGAAATACGTCAGTCTTTTAGGTTAATGAACCCATCAGTCTAACAAAGCACAAACTCCTATTTTCAATTATTTAAAAAAAAAATTAATTTTTATAGGAAAAGTATAAGGCCCTCTCTACACGAGCGCTTTTGGCTCGTTTTAAACGCATTGACAATTTTTCATATTCTACTCGAGCGTTTTTAGCTCGATTCAAACGCGGGTCTCATTAGTTCTGTTTGACTCGAGCTTTTGAAGCGTTTAAACCCATTTAAGGTGGCCTTAGAAACGCGCCAAAAGCGCTCGTGTAGAATGGGCCTAAGAGTCAATCAATATTTACATACATATTTTATGATTTAATTGAAAATAGAAGGATAAAAGGAAACTAAATACTATCAAGAATGAAATTTGAATTAATGGATTTTCCCTCAACACAATTATTTTTGAAAACAAGAAGAATCCTCTATTATTCGTATATAACAATCTTTATCAGATGACAAACGTCTAACGTCAAAAGCAACTATTATAAATGTATAATCACTCATTCATTCACACTACTGTTGACAAATTATTAATAAATGGAGGGGTAGAAAGAGAGGTGTGTATGTATTTGTGTCCCTTATTTATACCGGGAACAAAAGGGTTCTCAGGTTGTTCCACACCCTTCCACTCACACAAGAACAATCGACTTTCATATCTGATCAATTTCGAGTGAAATTATTAATCCCAAGCTTCCGATGAGTTTGGGGTGGTTTTGATGAAGAACAGAGGATGTCACAGACAGAGAGAGAAAATTATTCCATTCAACACGGAACAACACACGAGAAGGGGTTTGAGGGTAACAACGAATCACTTTTATACCACTGAATAATTATATTAATTTACAAAACAATTTTGAACGTTGGAAGTTAAAAAAAAAAATGCACAATCAAAGTATTAATTTAGTTTTTTAATAAACAATCTTCAATTTTATTATGTTTACACTTTCATACATAATTAAATATCGAAAACATTTATAATCGAGTATAAGCATGAGTGCTTTTGTGTAGTTTAATGATGTTACTTAATTAACCAAGTATAATAATATTGTAATTATTTTTTTAATAAAAAAAGCGTCCTCGAAAAAAGTTGATTAGATCTTGAGTGAATGAGAAGAGTTTTGTTATTGAAGAAGTTTTAATTGGAATTATAAAAAAAAAAAAAAAAATTGAAAATTCATTTAAGGAATTTTCTTTTGTTGCGACAAAAATTAATCATTTATTTGAGAAGGAAAAAAAATTAGTAATCTTCGGCCTGAAAAGAAAAGTATAAAAGACTGGTATTACCACGAATCCACCCTCTTAGGGATAAAGTAAATAAATAAGAATTAAAAAAAAAAAGAACTTTCCTGAATGATATAACTTTTAATAAAAGGAAATTTACAGTTTTGAGAGTTTAATGTTAACTATAAAATTAGAAAATAAAATGAAAATTATGTTAATAATTTTCAAAAAGAGTTCAAGTCATATTTCAATTTAATGAAGAGCATGTCGGCATTAACTCGTTGATGAGTATTTAAAATCAATTTATGACTTTTTAAACTCGTCAAAATTTATGATTAAAAAACGAACGGACTTGGTATTTTTTAGAAATTAAAAATAAATTTTTTTAGGTTAAAAATTTAATAAGTTAGGCCTATTTAAAAATTTTATATTTTAGTTGAACGCAAGCGACTTATAGGACGGTTATTAGAATTTTAATTAAAATAGTAAGCTTTTCACTATGGTAGGAAAAATCGCAGAGAAATCTTCAATTTCTTTTAGAATAATGACGTTGGTAATATGTTTTTAAATATTTTAAGTCTTTTTCTGCATCTATTTATTTTAAATTGATAAGGTAAATTTAAACCTATAATTTTTTTTTGTTCAGGGATCACTCACCCTTAAAAAAATAAAGAAAATTTAAGGGATGGCCGAGTAGCCTGCTAAATAAAAAATAACATAAATTAACTTTGTTTAATAAACAGAATGTCAATATAAGACGACCTAAGATTGCCTGCCAATTATGAAACGTCAAATCTGTCGTGTACAGATTAAATAATAAGAAAAATTACATAGAAAGTTGCAAATAAAAATGAATAAATTTTTTCAAGAAGTGTTTTCTAAAAAAGATGAATTTATCCATCTCTTATATAAAGTTAACAGGGATTTAAATTAAAATAATAAGAAAAAACTAATAATTTTTTTGGAAATTAATAAATATGAGAAGCATATATTAGTGAATATATGCATATTATTGAATAAACATTATAATAACAGAAATATTAAATAATTAATATCCAGGCAACCCTTTTCGAAAACTACTAATAAATATTTATCAGAAATAAATTAATCATTAATTTTATATTAACATTGGCGGCATCACGTTAGCCATCGTGAGCAGATTTAATCATGATCCATTCAAAAAAGCATTAAATATTGAAAATGAATAATAATTAAAAGCAAACGAAAATTTCTTGGGATTATGTTGTTAACGCTAAGTGAACAAAAATTATTCAAGAGTTTAAAAAGATAAAACGATTAAAATATTGATATAATTATTGATATATTCATTTTCTTGGTTTAGCTTAGAAAAAGATTGGGGGAAAGAAAGAATTGAAATTTTGATTTTTCTTCTCTTAAATATATCACAAATGTTGAGAAACGTTGATTTATATTCAATGATACCACATATGTATAAAAAAAAAAATAAATTTGTATATTTCGTGAAGAAATTTAAATAAAATTGGCTCTTGAGATTTAGTTATTGTGTTTTGAGATAATAAGGAGAATGCGAGGGCTCAGTGCCAAGTGAGTTTGTAGGCTAGTCGGTCTACAAACTCCCCCTTTGCTCCCTTTAGTGACGTCACGGGGGAAGAACGTTGGTTGAAACAAGGCCAGGCCGATTCAGATGGAAAATTTATCTTAATTTTATTACGATGCCGCCGCTTCTACGCAAGGCGCATGCGTATGTGTAATGCGTAGGTTCAAACATGATGATGCGAGGACCGAGATGTTGAGATGGCCGACCGCCAATCATTCTCACTCTCTATAGGTGCTATCGGAAAAGCACACCTGCCTAACGCACTATCGTTAGATTTCCATAGCAATAACGAGAAAAAATTTATAATAGCAAAATTCCATAAAATAAAAAAAAAATTTCTACAATACTTTTAATTTAAAAACGGTTTTAGGCTGATGAATAGTGTTGATCCTATAAAGAGCCTGATGAATCAAATGACTGCTTTTATCAATTTTCCGGAACCTCCTTGGCTGCTATATAAGCCTAAGTTTATTTGGGATCTGGCTAAATATGCAAAGAGCAGTACTAACAACTATATATTTAATAAAATCTTTGGTGAGATTAGGAATAGATTTCCCCATTATGATTTTGTTTATACTGATGGTTCTAAGTCAGGAAATAGGGTAGGTTGCGCCTTCAAAATGGGGAGTAAAGAGGGCTGTTATAGGCTTTCTTCAATCTCTAGTATCTATACAGCTGAACTGAAAGCTTTGGAGCTAGCTCTAATTAAGTTGATTAGAGAGGGAGCGGCCTATGCTATTGTGGTCTCTGACTCTCGTAGTGCACTCTCATCTCTTCAGCATCTTTATTCATCTCATCCTTTGGTGCAAAGAATCCAGGTTCTTTATAGGAACTTCATTATTAATGGTGGAGATGCTTATTTCATGTGGGTGCCTAGTCACTGTAATATTCTGGGCAATGAGGAGGTTGATTGCTTGGCGAAAAAGGGTGCTAGCAAGTCAAGTTTTGATTTCATAGAAGTTTTTTATGATGACCTGAGAAACTACACAAAAAAGAAATCTTTGGATAGGTGGAAAGGAGACTGGGAGCATTTGAAAAATAATAAATTAAGAGAAATTAAACCCCATATCATTCCTTCTAATAAGATTCTGATGAGCCGGAAGGAGCACATGATCTTGGTTCGACTTAGAATAGGTCATTGCTTATTCTCACATGGTCATCTGATTAGTAGAAGAGACCCACTCTGGTGCGCCCCCTGTGATCGACCATACACTGTGCGTCATGTCCTGATTGATTGTCCTCATTTTGGCCCAGCCAGGACTAAATTTGGCTTAGAAAATAAAAGCTTAGGTGCCATCCTTTTTGATGAGGAATGTATGGAGGGTTTGTTTTGTTTCTTGAAGTTTATAGACTTCTATCATATGGTGTAAGTCCACTTTTTCAGGCATGGTAGTTTTCTCTTATTTATTGTATCTATGAACTTATTTATTAATATCTGTTAGTATATTTATTTCTATTTCTATTTATTTAGGTATTATTTATTTGTATATTTATTTATTGATATATTCTAGTATCTATTTTATGTGTAGATACGCATTTGTTAAGAGGAAGATAATTAAGCTAGCATCATAAGTAATGTTTATAATATAATTAAGCAATTGACAATTTTGTGGAATTCTACAATATATGTAGGCAGTGTCTGTGGCGCGAATGGCCCGTGTCGCTGAAAGCGCCCTAAAGCCCCCAATTACTAACTAAAAACGGTTGAAGTCTTCGAAGATTCATTTCAATACACACATACTGAATTTCCATTTTAATTTCTTTTACCTATATGTATATACCGGTATATAGAAAGTATTGGTTTCATGTCAAAAATTCGATGTCGAGATTTTAATCGATATACACGTTTTGAGGTCCCCTGAATCAAAAAAAGTGATTTTATCACATGGTCTGTCTGTCTGTGTGTATGTATTCAATTTTAAGTATGAAGGAATTGAGCTTCGAGGTTGAAATTTTCTATTTAAGCACCTCCCTGTAGAGTGAAAACAAGCTATTGTGTTTTTTTTTGAACAAAATCGGCCAAAAAGTACTAGTAATTTACTGATGTACTTTTTCATTTTTTTCGATTTTCTGAAAAACTTTTATTAAAATTCAAAAATCAATTATTTTTTAGATGCTCTTTAAAATCTATATTCTCATTTTTCCCTTGAAATTTTTTGAAGCACACTTTATTGTACTTGTACTTTTTTTTTTAAACACACTTTTTTCTCACTCACATTCACACATTTCATCCCTGCAAGCATTCTCTTGAGATCTGAAAACGCTGGGGCTAAATCTGGAGAATATGGTGGGTGGGTAAGCAATTAGAAGCAATGCTTTATTAAAACTCAAAATTCACTTTTTTTTTCTATTTTTTTTCCAATAACAAAAGTTGCTTCACATAAAATTCTCTAACTCACGAATCAATAGTTAGATTGCTGTCAAATTTGTACATGTATCGTTTGAAGGTTAGTACTAAATAAAAATCATATGGAAAAAATTCTAGTAACGCAATCTATATGTCATCCTACAGACTTATTGAATGACCTGTTAATTATATGTCGACACAAAAAATCTGTTGTGACAAGCACAGTACACAACTTTCTCTTGACGAAGGGTAAGAGAAAGTTGTATGGGGTGCGACCAGTCATACCAGATTTTTGACTAACTGGTGAAGAATTTGGAATAAAATTGGAATTAGGGATGAATTTAACGCAGCATATATTTAAACTTTAGTCTTGACAACCAATTAATGTGTTCATTATTTTTAAAGAAAAAAAACGACTAAGTGAAGAAAACACAACGTATAAATAAAATTAAAGAAAAATACTTTTCATTTTAAGTGAAAAAAAAAAAATTTAAAAGAAAAAACATCTGGTTAAGATGTTGGATTATCAAGTAGTACTCAAGTGGTGAAGAGGGCGCTTAAGCAAAATCATTGGAATCCGGCCAGGGGCGAGAACCGATCCAAGAAATTGTATCAACTTGCCAGGATTGTCTCAGCCAGATGATTCATCTGCTTTGTGAATCTTTCAAAGACTTTCACCTTTTCTTGGCTCCTCAACGTTCATTTAACTGATAAGAGACGAATGTTTTATTTATTTATTTATTTTAATGCAATTAGAGACGACTGATGAACAATATTTTGACGTGACAACGTCTTACAAATCATGTGTCTATAGTGGCATGTTAGAGGGGCATGCACGAAAAAGTTTATTGGCTTGAATAACTCCTCTGTCTTAAGAGGTATAATTATGGGAAATATACGGCTAGAAAGAATGAGTTTTCAGCTAACGATTTCACCATTTATTTTTTTTCTATGATTTTATTTTACCGCGCTGCGGTAAATTCTAATTTGAAAGTTTAAACCCCTGTAGATTCTGAACGGCTAATCAGATCAGACTAAGTGGGATGTCATTTGGTGCAGAAAGAAAACCTTTAATAGAATAAATAAAAAAATCCCGAATAATTAACTCCAAAACTGGTTTTTTTCTCGAAAAACCTCATTTTTTAGGCAAAAAAATATCGAAAAATAGCCCTAATTGTGCAACGCCTAGCTACTTGACCATAAAAGCTACATTAAATCTAAATATAGTTTTAGAAAGAGTGGTTCAATACCCCCAGGGCTTTTTTTCTTTTTTTTTGATATCAGGTCATTTTCCCGCATGAGAGCACTCGGCGGGATTTCGTTTTTCGAAATTTTAAACCCCTGTAGATTCCGAACGGCTAATCAGATCAGACTAAATGAGATGTCATTTGGTGCAGAAAGAAAACCTTTAATAGAATAAATAAAAAAAATCCCGAGTAATTAACTCCAAAACTGGTTTTTTTCTCGAAAAACCTCATTTTTTAGGCAAAAAAATATCGAAAAATAGCCCTACTTGTGCAACGCCTAGCTACTTGACCATAAAAGCTACATTAAATCTAAATATAGTTTTAGAAAGAGTGGTTCAATACCCCCAGGGCTTTTTTTCTTTTTTTGATATGATCATCCGCATGAGAGCACTCGGCGGGATTTCGTTTTTCGAAATTTTAAACCCCTGTAGATTCCGAACGGCTAATCAGATCAGACTAAATGAGATGTCTTTTGGTGCAGAAAGAAAACCTCTAATAGAATAAATAAAAAAATCCCGAGTAATTAACTCCAAAATTAATTTTTTTTTTTCGAAAAACCTCATTTTTAAGCATATGTCGCCCTTAATGGATAAAAGTTTGGCCACACCTGTCATATATCTTTTCAATGAAAATGTTTGAACATGTTTATTTATGAAAACAAACTACTAGTAAAAAAAAATAAATAAAATAATACTTTCTCTCTTTATATTTCAATATAGGTAAGAGAAATTTTTTTTTTTTGAAAACAAGCAAAAGACGTTGTCACGTTAAAAAGCCACCGGCTGTGTAGAAGACACAGCTAACACCTAATTTTTTTTTTGTTGATGAGTTGTATTAAAACGTAAATTTCGGACATGTTTGTTAAATTTATAAACATTCCTAAGATTTAAATAGTTTTATATAAAGTATGTTATATTTATTTTAAGCCCAAAATTAAATACCGAAATTTTCTTTTTTTCAAAAGCGTTATTTTCCTCTTGGTTAAGAGGTTGGCAAAATTTATAAGCTAAATGGAGAGTGACCAGGCAGTCCGATGAATATATTTAAATCATTTGGTTACTAAATGGATAAATAAATATGTCTGATCCAGTAGCGGATCCAGAGGAGTTTCTCGGGGGAGGGAGGGGGGGGGTAATCTGGTGTGACTGGTACCACAGCACACAATTTTTTCTTATTTTTGGCAATTTAAAGGTGCATTCTGTACTTGTTTATCAGAATATATATACAAATAAAATTTTAAAGTATTAATTTTTAAAATTTTATATTAAAAATAAAATTTTTTCCAAAAAAAAAAATATTTTTCTCATATCATTTCATATTAGTGGTAATTATCCACTTCCCCCTGTATCCTCCCTTGGTCTGAACCTCAGTATATGTTGACCTATATTGTAATTAATATAGGCTAAGTATCGTTTAAAGTCTAAATGGCCTAAGATGTCTAAAAAAGGGTTATTTTTGGCGTTTTAACGCTTTGCATGGATCAAAAGAAGATACTTGAAGGGAGGGTAAAGAATCCCACCATCCACTTAATAAAATCTTATTTTAAAACTCTGAATAATTTCATTATTATTTCCACCATATTCGTAATATTCATTTTAACCGATTAGTCATACTCCTAAATTTATGCACTGACACCCAATCCTCAGTTAGTCAGCAGTCAGGATTTAACTCTTAGAATCCTTTGATTAATAATTAGAGTAAAAGAAACAGAAAGTAAAAATAGTAATTATTTTAAAAAATTTAAAGGAATTTCTTGTAAGTTATTTTTATTTTAATTAAGTTCTTTTGGAATTTTAATTTTATGATAAAATAAAATGTGAATCTACATAGTATCTAATTTATTTATAAATTAAAGATGTTAGGGGAGGGGGGGGGGGGTGTCACGCATATTTGCTAAGAGAAGAGAAACTGTTTGTACTTAGTTTTGTTGCTTTAAAAATACACATAATACTTATTTAAGAACAAAATATCAAAGAAAAGTTCCAAAAATCTGGTGTGACTCGTCGTACAACACACAACTTTCTCTAACCCTTCGACAAGAGAAAGTTGTGCACTGTGCTTGTCACACCAGATTTTTTGTGTCTACATATATTTCCAACAGTACGGTACATTTGAATTTCAAGATGTAAAATTTATAATTTGTTATCATAGCAATCATTTCTCTTATCTTTCCTATGAAGTACAAGAGTAAAGTCGTCTTTAGAAGATTTCAATGGCAAAATGAGAATATACATTTTAAAGAGCATCTAAAAACTAATTGATTTTTGAATTTTAATCAAAATCTTTGAAGCTAATTTTGAGCAAATCGAAAAAAACTGAAAAATTGTATCAGTAAAGTACTAGTACTTTTTGACAGATTTTGTTTAAAAGCTTATTTTCACGCTTCAGAAGGGTCTCTAACTTAAATATAAAATTCCAATCTCGTAGCTCAATTCCTTCATGCTTAAAATGGAACACAGACAGACAAACCATGTCGCGAAACTTTTTGGATTCAAAACTTGTATATCCATCAAAATCTAGACATCGATTTTTTGACATGAATCCAATACTTTCTATCTCTATATAAAACTATGTAGAGGTAATAGAAAGTAAAAAAGAAGCTATTTGAATAAATAAAAAAACAAAAATTATTCAGGTATTTTTGATAAGTGAGTTTGCTGAAATCTACGATTTTGTCAATATTAATAAAAATAGAAAAATCGCTTAACACAAAAATATAATCTTGTATCTTAAAATTACCTTAGTTAATGAAGCCTATCAATTAACGAATCATCTGAAGAATTTTAAAGGATAAATAAAGAATTAAAAAAAAAAAGCTTTTGACTCACGGCTTTAAATCTTTTAAATAAATCACTAGTGTCGCCTTGTGCTTCATTCGTATTGCCTTCCTACTCTTTTATACCTTTACAACTTGGTTAGCTGTTCTTTTTGACCCCTTTGCTCGAATCTGAATTGAATTTAATGCCCCTGGGGTCAAAGGTTCAAAATCAAAACATACTTGAGTTTGGCCTTTGATTTTCTTAAGCTTTTAATTAATTTACATAGGATAAACAATAGATGCTATTTATCTATTTCAGTTCAGTAGAATACAAAAATAGTTTTAATATAAACTAAATTAACCATATTGTTTACGTCAATATGAAAATACTAGAATAAAAAGAAAAATAATGGAATTTCGTCTTCTTTTTGTTTTTTTTTTTGTTTTTACACGAATCAATCGTAGGTGGAAAATTTGTGGTTGCAATGCATTTGAGGTCGAATTGCTCATGCGACAAAAATTCAATTGAATTGGCTACCAATTAATTGAAATAAATAGAGGCGGGATCTAAATGGCCTCCGATATCGAAAAAGAACTTAAATTAAAAAAAAAGTAGCTGTGCCGATATTTATAAGTATAAGTAACTAATATTAAGCTAAAAGTACAGAAAAATAGAGTATATTTCAGAGCTGATCATATTTTTAATAAATCTAACATCTTTGATATTTACCTATATCCAATCAAAATATATAGTTTATATACAATCAAATAGTATGTATTGAATATTAAAAAAAAATCTGATGTGTCTGTCGCACAGCACACAACTTTCTCTTACCTTCGGTAATCGAAAGTTGTGTTCTGTGCTTGTCACACCAGATTTTTTGTGTCGACATATATTTAGTTTCCGCCAATATATTAGAATTTAAGATGTCAAATTTATAAACAAGGAAAAATATTTATATTTTGTTACCATGGCAACCATTTCTCCTATCTTTCCTATGAAGCACAAGAGTAAAGTGTGCTTCAAACAATTTTGAGGGCAAAACGAGAATATACATTTGAAAGAGCATCTAAAAAATAATTGATTTTTGAATTTTAATCAAAATCGTTAGAGCGAATTTTGAGAAAATCGAAAAAAAAAACTGAAAAAGTACATCAGTAAAGTACTAGTACTCTTTGGCCGATTTTGATTAAAAGCTTATTTTTCCGGTCCCGGGGGGTGTTTAATTATTTAGAAAAATAAAAAAAAAAAAAAAAAAACTTAATAATGAAAAGAAGAAAGGAAAAATTTGGAACTCAGCCGCCCCCCCCTTAACTTAAATATAAAATTTCAGCCTCATAGCTCAATTCCTTCATGCTTAAAAGTGAACACAGACACACCCACCCACACACACACACACACAGACAGACAGACCATGTCGCGAAAACCACTGTTTTGGATTCAGGGGACCTCAAAACGTGCAGATCCATCAAAATCTCGACATCGAATTTTTTGACATGAATCCAATACTTTCTCTCTCTATATATATTACATATATACATAGGTAAGAGAAAGTAAAAATTATTGATACATAGATGTAAATTAGAAAGTTGATGCCCAATTCGTCATGTAAGAATATGGAAAATTGGAAAATCAATAAATTTTTTATGAATAAAAACAAATTTTTTATTTATATTATTATTATTATTACCCTGGTTCGTATAATGAATAAAATATCTGGTGTGACTGGTCGCACAGATAACAACTTTCTCTTAGTTGAAATTTCAGGCTATATATTCGATACAATCGTTTTATTTGGACCGAATTTCTCTCCTTATCATTTCGTCAGAATGTGATGTGATATTTGGTATCTCGATTGGTACATATAGTGCCAGAAGATGGCTGGATATTGCACAGAGGGAACAAAAAAAAAACGATTTTCTTTTAAAGAAGCTGTGCGACCATCACGCCAGATTATTAAATCATAGGAACGCCTAGAGTTATGCAATGAGTGGCGTAAATGAATGGAAGCATAAATAAAGAAGAAAAAGAAACTCCTCCTACCTCACACCCACCAAAGGTGGATACAAAGGGGGGGTACATACTCCCTTTGCCCTCCCCCTATGTATTGGGGTAAATACCCCCTTTGCCCCCCCCCCCCAACGAGATTTGAGAAAAATACTTTTTTTGGGGATTAAATTTTATTTTTAATATACAATTTTTAAAATTAATACTTAAAAAATTTGATTTGAATATATATTATGGTAAACAAGTACTGAATGCAACTTTAAATTACCGAAAGTAAGAAAAAATTGTGTGCTGTGCGACTTCTTACACCAGATACCCCCCCTCCCCCAAAAACTCCTCTGGGTCCGATCTTGATTCCCACTTGTACTGAAGCTGTGGCTTTTTACTTTCCCCTACCCTATATATGTTACAATAATGTTAATAATTTGTTAAACAAACAAGTTATAAAAGCTTCAATTTCGTTTGAAATCTCCCCTTCCATTTTCCTGCATTTATAATTATTAATTCCTCTATAATGTCTATTACAGAGAAAATATTATTGATTAATTACTATAAGAAATAATACTAATATTTAATGGCTGGAAATATACTAAAGAAGGCTGCCTGCATTTCTATATCCGTAAGAAATGTTTTCATACGTAGGCCTATATCCTATTGTAGTTATTAATATTCAGGTTCTATTGAAATAATAGAAAAGATCTGCTCTTTTTCTCTACCTTACTCCCCTTTTATTTAAATAATAGGCTTAAAATGGAATCTTCCACTCCCACCTCAAAATATAATTAAATAAAGTTGGGTGGGAGACCTCCCCCCACTTTCTTTTTTTTTTTAAATTAATATCTCATATCAATCTTTTCCCCCTCTCTGCAGTCACTAATTAACCAATCACGGGACTGTATCCTTTGGCGCCACTGTACACCTGCTATTAAGGGAAGACAAGACGCTTGACCGGATCAGTAGAGGGGGAACTCAGTAGAGGGGAAAATCACTTATTTAATAATACAAATGAAGAAACATTTTGGCTTAAGAATGTATCATTATCATTAAGAGGATATTATTTTTCTATAAATTATTTATTTTGCCTTTTGTGATGGGCGTCAGGGGTTTGCATCCCTTCATAAGGCTATCAATTGAAATAAATAGGAAGGGGATTTAAATACTCTCCGATGCCGAAAAACACTTAAATAAAAATAAAATAATTATTTATTAATTCTCTTCGAAGAATGAATGATACCCCTGTATTTAAAAAATTTCTCAATTTTCCAATATAAAAAAAATTGTTTGACAGTAACAAAAACTTAATTCTAAATCTATCTATAAAGATAAAAATATAAGAGACTAATAAAGCCTTTAAGTGTTTTTTTAAGCAATTTTACGTGATCCAATTTTTGGACTCAGGGCGGGTGTATTTTCATCAAAATTGAATTATTAACATTTTCTCTCTATACATAAATAGGTAAGAGAAAGTAAAAATGTTAGTTTATTTATTTTTGTTTAATTGAAAAATTTATCTACAGTATATACCACGGTATTGTAATATCTTTTATTTTATTAATTTAATAATTTAAAAAAAAAAAAAAACATTCTTTTGGATAATTATCCACTCGAGATTTTAAATAATTTTCTAAGGGTGCTGGAGGTTAGTAAGGGATTTATTGCTGAATTTTATTGGTCTTTGTCCGAAATTACCGCAGAAGCTTCAAGTGCAATTAAAACGGAGATTATACGAGCAGTAGCGTTTAATTCGCCGGGAAATCATTCATTCGTCGATGGCAAAAGATTTGGATTTCCTTCTCTATACTTTCGACAGATGTTTAATTTTATATCGCGTCATGTCAGAGTGGAAAATTAGAAAGAGAAATAAAAGTTATTAATAACTCTTTAAAATCTAGGAATATTTTTTTCCCTATTTATTTTTGCTTTGAAATATGAGGATTCATTTTCGATGTTGAAATAATTCAACATTTTTAAAAGAGAGAGAGAGACGCTGATTTTAATTTGATATTCTTGAAAATTTGTCGTTTTATTTATTTATTTAGTTTTTTTTCTCACTTTGAATTTGATCAATTGAGAGGGTTGTGTGCCCTAACTTTTGGAATACTCGACTTGTTGAAATATTTCTATTTGAACTCAAGAGGTCACATTCTGATCAGAGATACAATGGAATATTAAATGCCTGAGGCAAAAATAAATATTCTAATTTTGAGTTAGAAAACACGTCATTTTTTCAATTCTTATTGATTTTCTTTTTTTTTTATAATTTTTTTTTTGTCTTTGCTTATATTTTTCAAATTTTTTTTATTAAAGGAAAAGAAGTATATGAGTCGTTCATTTCCAAAAGTGTCTAGTTGCCTAGGGAACAAATTTTCAGGAAAAAACCTATATTTTATTAAACTCAAGAGTTAATTTATGACTGTTATGTTAAAAAAAAATCTGTAAATAAATTAGGAATACCATTTTTAAGGTGTTAGGTCCGTATTATTTTCTATATAGCAGTGATAAACTGTTTTAATATTCAACTAGGCACTTTTGGAAAAGTTGTTTGTAATTAGCTAGTTTTGAAATTGGACACAGATCACAGATCTTGGACCTTTTGCAAGTTTTGGCACCGTAAATGCAACTGGACAGTTTCAATCAACATAGCAGTAGAGCTATTTTTCATTGCAATTAGCAAGTTTTAGAAATTACTTCAAGAAAGTCGCCATCTTCTA